>APFE030319517.1:0-64756 GCA_000404065.3 Pinus taeda
TGTTGGTATAAAAAGGCAGTGGTTTAAGGATGACCACCAACACTGGAACGCTTAGTGCAGTTCCCGGAACTCTTCAAAAACTGGCAAGAAGCTGAAGTCTTCTGCTAGAGGAAGTGATCCTATTGTTTTAAAGAGGGAAACCTTCAACCATAAAAGGGAGGTCTCACCCCGCATAAAAGGTAAAACTTCAACCTGAAAAGGGAAGTCTCAACCTGTGATGGCTTAAGGATGACCAACAACTCTGGAATGCTTAATGCAATTCCTGGAACTCTTCCAAAACTGGCAAGAAGCTGGAGTCTTCTGCTAGAGGAAGTGTTCTCAATTTTGTTCCCGGAACTCTTCCAAAACTGGCAAGAAGTTGAAGTCTTCTGCTAAAGGAAGTGTCCCAGATTGCCAACTGAAGGCATGCTCAGGCATCTTTGTCTCTGGCTACAACTCTGAAGCTGGTGTGGCAGGTTGTGGCTCAGGCTCGCTTGATGTGGCTTTGAAGCTTGTAGATGACCATCATTTCCCCCCTTGTTAGATACAAGGTGAGAAGATGGAGAAAACTCAACTGCAAGACTGTTCAATATTCTGGAACAAGTTCTGACATGTGTTTGAAATATCTTCTTGGCTGTTGATGCCCATTGCCAAGAAGCGATCCATCCAAGATGAATCTTTGTTCTTGCAGGACGTTTGTTGCTAAAGCATCTGTGTGAAGAATGGCTAGTTTTATGATAGTGCTTACATGGATGAAGATCAAAATAGTGATCTTTCAAATGGGCAACTCGATCACAGTGTTGGCATTTCACGATCTGTTGTTGTTGTTGCTGTTGTGGAAGAGGAGCAGAGTCTGAAGTTGAACTGTCATGAGGAGTAGGTGAACTGTCATTAATGAAACCAGCACTTTGAAACTCAATGGGTTTTGAGTAGTCTGGAATATGAAAGGACAAGGCCTTGTCATATCCAAGACCAGTTCTGTGCTTGTTGTGGACAAGCTGTTCCCAAGGTCTGATGATGGGCTTGGGAAGTGCAGACTGAACTTCTGCATCTGCATTTACAACTGCTGCTTTATTTCAATGAACAGGAACATTATTGACTTGCTGTTTATGGGAGTCTGTTTCAATCTTCTGAACAGAAACAGGTTCAGAAAGATGACTCCATTGCTGTAGTTCTTCTTGCTGTAGCTTTGTCTCAAGCTGCAAAAACTCAATATTTTCCTGTACATTCTGTAGGCATGTCTGAATGTCATAGAGAGTGTCTTTCCTTATTTTCACTGTGTTGTGAGCCGTTGATACGATTAGAGTTCTCAATAACTCCAATAATCGATGAATTTTTGTCATTATTTAAACAACTCAAGTCAACAAATGATCACAAATGTACTTGTAAAGGCAAATTGCAATATTCTTCAAAATTAAAAGTGCCCAATGATAAGAGGGAAATCTTGAAAATTGATTCTCCTTTATGTTCGGTTGTCAAATAAATTCCTCTATTGTATGCCAACAAACAATAAGTACCATGTTAAACACTTCACATGTAGTATGCTCAAGATTCTAATGCATAGGGGCAACCGACAATTGATACCCCACTCTATCTTTTGTACAGAACGTTTGGCAAATTGTAGATTTGGACCTCTTTTGTAATGCTTGAGAGCAAGCGAAACTTAATTTCAATATCAAAGAAAAAATGATGCTAACACCGACTCGAACTAAAAGCACCAAAAATTTACAATCCAAACTCAATCGGTTCAGTCTTATTAGGCATGGTTACCATTTCCATTCGCATTGATTCTAGAGTGTTCTTACACTGTTTGATCATAACATGATAACAATGAATTCCGTACGATTGCCGAAACTCAGCGAGTATAACTGAGATTGCCCCGCCTTAGCCCTGGCATCTTTTCAGAAAACCCCTGCCTACTTCAATCCCATTGCTAATAGCCTAAATCCAAACCTCGAAATGTCTCAAATGTGCAGAGCAGTCCGACAAGAAGGGGAGCTATAACAGAGAAAATTCATAGATCTTAACTTGTTTATATTTTCAAACTTGATGCGTGCTTCATTTTACGCAAGTAAAAATATTAACTTGAAGTGATGTTTTGAGAAGGAAATACGAAATGGAGAAGGATGTTAGGTTCTGGCCGTGAAGGCGCTGTTCAACGTACATATGCATTCACCATACCAATACCAATACCATATGGACCCTTTAAAAACATTCAACGCAGAATATGTATTGAATATGTCTGGCTACAATATATATTGAACAATATAACTACTTCACTCATGGCACGGTCATTGCATCTCAGTCTTCCACGCAACACAGACCTCCAGGAACAGTCTTTAAAGGTGCCTCCACGCAGGACGATACCAAATTTCAGGACTTCTCAACTTCGGAAACGACAGTAGTGGCAAGCGCGAGCAGACCAACGATCGAATCGTCTCCACATCATATAATATGGTGGGTTGCACTATATTTTTTCCTGCGCTATTAACACTGTGATCACCAAGAACGTAAAGTTATTGATTCGCAGAAAGGCTTCAACAGGAAACAGCGACGTCAATGGAGGGTGCAGCAGCCCTGGCTCTGCGTACTGTCTTGCGTCGTGTCCAAAAAGCTGCTGAAAGATCCGGCAGACAAGCGTCTCAACAGGTGAGGGTTGTTGCAGTGTTCCTCAGTCATATCCTCTCCTTCCTCAGTGATGGAAGCGACCAGAATCGTCAGACTTTGAGGTAGAATAGAGGTGGAATCCGCCCAGCAATGAAGGTGAAAAGTTGGTCGGATATAAACACATAAGCTAACATCTTAATGAAATTGCATCCTTGCACAGAAAATAGAGCGAATTCAGAGAGGGCGGAAAAAATGAAAGTGGAGAGCAGGAGAGAGAGGTAAGCAGAGAGTGGAGAGATTTTGAACGGCAGGCCAGAGGTGTCAGTCTACAGAATTATGCCACCAATTATGCCACCAATTAAATGTCAGTATTCCGTTTTATCAATTGAATGATCATGCAGCGCTGGAAGGACCAGGTCAGGGAGGTGTCAGTGCTGCAGCGCTATTATACCAGTGCGCAAACTTTGACAGGCTGTAGGTAGGAATACAATGCCTAGTTGCAGATTTGATGCGCTCAGTTAATAAAATAAATGGTCAGGTAATGAAGACTAGGCCAGCACTATTCAAGGCAATTCAGATCAGTTGCTCAGGGAAAACAGGCCACACATCATAGCTCTGATACCATGTTAAACATACATGGACATGTAGAACATATAGGAAAGATAAATCATGCAGTGCATTTTTATTCACAAATGATGTATATTTATGGTACATTATGTGACCGTTGGGATTCACATCCCAAGGTCTCTTGGACTGCTTTGTCCATTCGGCTTCCACGCTAACCCTTTAGGATTAGGTGTCCAACAATATCATAGTAAATTGTCTTATTAAATATGTCACATTAGCAAAATATAAAAATAGTTATGAATTGGGGAAATTCATGTTGATGTAGTATAATAGAGGTGATTAATCTTAACAAGGTTGCGATGCAACAAAATACGTGCCGATTAACATTGCTTTAGTAATAGTCAAATGGCAATATCACACTGCTAAATTGTTTAAACTATGATAAGGAAAATTTACTTTGGTTATTGGATAAACAAATTCAAACTTTGGATTTTAAAAACCTTGAGATAAACACAAACTCAAATTTTGGTTTTTAAAAACTTTGGGATAAATACAAACTCAATAAATTTCAGTTTTTATAAACTTTGGGTAAACCTAAATTGATAAACTTCACTTTTAAAAACTTTGGATAAAGGTAAAACTTTGGTTAAAAAGCAACTTCGATGTTTGCAATTAGACCTCAAAAACTTTGGATAAAGGCAAAACTTTGTTTAAATGAAAGCTCGACATCTGCAATAAGACCCCCAAGTTGAATGGCCAATGAAAACAATCAAAAGATTATTAGATAAGTTTACATAATAATAATAAAAAATTAATAATAAAAAAAAATATAAATAATTTTATGTGTATATATATTAACATAATTTGTTTGGTAGAGTTTGATCTTGCATAGAAGTTGTTCACCAAAAAAATGAAATATACATACCTACTTATACACAAAACACACATGAACATTGGTACCTCTATATGCATAAATGAGCATCTAAATACTTTAGTCCTTTGAGGTATGCATTTTACATCTAGATTAAACATACTACATTTTGAGTTTGAAATTGATAGATTATTCCAGTTTAAAATATTATATGTATTTTTAAAATTAAACCAATTGTCAAACAAATGATTGCCTTATTTTTCATTAAATTCTAAAATATTTTTAAAATTTGCAAAGCTATCGTCTAAACATATAGATTAATCGAGCAAAGCATTTCTTAGCTGTTCAAATAGAACTTCAAATATTACACAAACTTAACCATAAATATCTATTTATGGAATTTTGATGTAAAATTGGAAAGTTCTACTGACATTAATAAAATGCACATTTAAAAATTTATTTTAATATTTTGTTTTTAAAAAAATACACTCTTATAAATTATTCAATAATTTCTAATTAAATAGTTTATGTGATTGTACCCTTCGAACATGAACATTTCTTTCAGAGTGAAACATGGTGGATAAACAAGTACCCATATATGAAATGGACACGTTATATAATACGTGTCATGCTGCATGTCATTCGAATACTAAAGCTTATCCAATAGAACATACCTCAAAGTACTAGAGGAACCTATATATATATATATATATATATATATACATCATTGTCTCAATGGAGCACATCATGTTATCAACTAGTGAAAAGGGTGATCCCAAAGTAATAGGTAGTTAATTATCTGGTAGGAAAAATGAGTTCGGATGAAGCTCCCATGTCAGAAGAAGATCAAATGAAGCTCAAACATGGAGCCATGAAAGGAGGGCTCAGCACCGCAGAAGTTTGTATTGCATTTGGTATTATTTTACCTATGTTTTTGTTTATTGTTAAATGTGATCTAATCTTATTGCCAGGTTTAAAGACTGGGCAATAAATGTTATTCATACATATGTCTCTTGCAATGGGCATAAGCCAGAGCAACATCAGGTAATAACCATTTAAAATATTTTAGCAATCTTGAAATATATGTTTTACTTCGAACTGAAATTTTTGTAACGAATTACACATTTAACGAACTATTTCAGTTCCATTTCAAATCCCATTTCAAATTGGACAGTATACAATCCATTTGTGTTGTCCTTGCAGACCTCGGCAAGGACTACCGCCACGACAGTGGCTCCTTATTCATATGTAAGAATTCATCGTTGTGTTGTAGGGACATGCTTGGGAATTTAAATATATAATAGCACCTGTAGATGGATGAAAAATATGATAGCGCAAATGCTTTTCATGTTGTGGTTTTCTTGAAAAGTTGCCACTTTCAAAGTCTTTTTGTCCTCTTTTTTTTTCTTAGATTTGAGATTATGATTACTAAGGGAAAGATTATGTTAATAAATGTTGGATAAAGACATTGACGAAATAAATGTCTTCTCTATTTCAATGATAGTGTCTTTATCGATGGTTGGAAAGATAAGAATTGTGAAGTGCTTTATTATTTTGTTTGGGCATGCAAGACGCATATTGTTTTTTTCGGCTTTGGGATTGTGATAATTATGGAAAGAAATATGTTTAATTTTTTTTTAGGATATTGAAAAATAAATGATTTTTAAATTTGGATGATAATAGTTTTATTAGTTTTCGCTGCAAACAAGACAAGGATTATAGAAATCGAAATGTGGTCTTTTTAACATTAATTTAAGCTACTAATGATTATAAATAAGCAAATAAGCAAAGTTTTTAGAACCGCATTGCATATTCGACGTTGTATCTTTTTTTTTCATCTTATTTGGTCTCTTCTTGAGGTGCGGAGGCAAAACCATAGGCTATATTTATCTCTTTGCTTGGCATTCTGAAATTGGTAAACTAATGCTAGCATTAATCGAAATCATTAAATGGTAACTCATGAACAACCGCTAATGGGGTATTAATATAGGTTGAAACTCACATTATTATGACTATGGAGAGGTAATGTGACTGTTGTAGGCACGTCATGCCTACTGTGTCAAACCATGTTTGTCGTGTCAAAATTGTGGTTTGCATGACAGCAACCAACTTTACTTACATGCCTATCAATTTTTTACTTTACTTGCATGCTTATCAATTTTTTACTTGCATGCTTCTCCAAATCTCTGTTTGATGCCTGTAAATTCATTCATTCAACTATGCTACTCCATCAACTAGCTACACCAACAAACACCAATTATCTGCACTAGGTGGCTCATGAGGGAGAGAGGAACAAATTCAACTATGCCGCCCCACAAACTATCTGCACTATCTACAATGGGTGACTCATGAGGGATAGAGGAACAGAGGGAAGAACAACAAATCCTGTGAGTAGGAAACACATCCTTAGTTAGAAACAACTACATCCTTTGTGATGATTTCGTGCATCCTTTGTTATGATTTTTTGCACAGTCAATTTCATATTTATCAATTTTCATATTTATAAGTTTGCAGTAAACCTAACATTCAAAAGATTTGTAATAAACCTAACATTCAAAAGCTTTCCAGTAAACGCAAAAAATCTTAAATGTTTAGTATTTACTATATTTTAGAGCTCGAGCTCCATGAGAACTACCAGCTTGCAATATTAAATGGGCAATATTAAATGTTTATTGAGTTTCATAGCTCCATGGGAACTTCCCTCTTGCATGTATCGGATGCATGATGTCATCCCCTTAATGTCATCTCCTCAACACTAAGAAACTAATATCATTTACTCAATTTGCCTGAAAAATATCTTAAGATTTTGTGCCTACAACTAGGAAACTGATACACATTACACATTGATTAAATGGGAATTCAATGCTCACGTTGCGACCGAATGATTAATGGCTGCAATCAATTTCTGAAACCAATTTCTCTCTTCTTTGTTGTCATCTAAGAATTCTAATTTCTTCTTGCTTGCAGGAATTCACACATATCCATTAACCCTTCACACATATCCATTAACCTTGATGTCGTCCAGCTAAAAAAAGGAAATAGAGGAAATCTAATTGAAACACCATGTAGCCCACGACCATAACTTTCCATTCGCTTTTAGAGAAAAGCAATCACAGACAAAGAAATACCAACACCTAATGCTACCTGTAGTGGATCCAAAGAATCCATTTTTTAGAAATGAATTAGATGATCTTCATTAGCTACAAAACAAAGTTCTATTTAGATTAGATTTTGTTGTAGCATGTTAACAAAGAAATATTTATGGGGTCTAAATTTTCAAGATAAAATCAATGGCATACAAATTCTTCAATGCATAAACAAAACCATAAATTAGATCACACCTAAAAAATTAGAAGAGTGTTTGTCCCTGAATCCCTTTGTGGCCAATTTAAGTTCGTTGTAGGGGAATCTCTGAGGACCATATTCAATTTCCCATACTTCAATCACCTCACTCTATCGAATCCCCCTAATAGGGTAAAGTACTGCCAAAATTGCAACAACCGTGATACTTACAACAACTATGGATACCCCAACTATGAACCTTCTAGTTTTCACCATAGAGTTTGCAGATGTAATTTGAGGAAACTTTGATAGTTTAAGGTCCTGTACAGGCCCATTCATCCTTGAAACTCGATCCAAGAAGGCAATGAGCACTACAAAGCAACCCTGTGGATGCTGAAAACCCCACATTCATAAAATCAAGAAGGACATCTGAGAACTTAACATGAATAGAAATCAATGCGAGACCAAGATTGGGCATCCCCACGTAAAAAAATTACCTTGAGCCTATTATTCGCACCATCAAAGATTAAATCCCTGAATTGTAACATTACCAATTCTATACCCAGCTGTTGTAGACATATTTGATGTCAGACTGTTAATAGGAGTTCCTAAAAGTGTATTATTTCCCCATCTTATTACTTAGAAATATTGGTTCATTTCTTTGAGTTGCATACAGCCACATGGGAAGACAAAGCTAACCAAGTCTACCCGAAGCTTAGTCAGTAGGTTGTGATGAATTCACGAGCACATTGGATCTCAATAACCGCTACAACATGCTACAACATCCACTTCATGAGAAGACTAGATCTCAAAAACCTCTACAACAAGCATTCATTGGAACAAGCACACACACACACAAACACATATATATAATACATTGTGGGCTTAGGAAAGAATGATGAGTACAATCTTCTGTTGTACAATAAAACCAAAGACTTACATGAAAATAGTACTTAACCTAGTGCATGTAGAGCCATCAACAGAAGAGGTCCAAAATTTTGTTGTGAGGGCCTGTCTGTCGATTTTGAAATGGAGAGACACCATGAGAAAGTTCTGTAGATTCCCAAGTGTAATGTTGTTCTTCCCCATGATGTATGCCTAGGCATCCCTGTTATTAGGAAAGAAAGTTGGCTATGTTTCCATTCAACCTTTTGAGTACAATAAATCGGCATGAAAACCCAACATAAACGCATGATCACTCTAAAGGAAATCCTCAATCAATCAGATTTGGACAAGATTTGATAAGAAACTTGACTAGCTAATGCAACATGCAGTTCGGGTGAGGACAAGGCAATCAAAATGTGGAATGACAACCCAATGAATAAAGCTTTATATTATACTTGCATCTTTTTACAATGTAGATTCTCTCTTTCATCTGGAATTGAGGTGGAAATCAACTTCATGAGCAGAATGGATCTACAAAACGCTACAACATGCTACAACATCTCCCTTTGAAGCAAGTAGATTCATCATGACACTAGTAATCAAACTATCTGAAAGATTATGCATGAAGGAGCACGTGTAATTCATGTAGGTAGTTCCATGGTCACTAGGTGTCTGAATGCCCAATACAAGTGTTCTATTCGACGACTGTCCGAATGGCCGCCACTGGTGTTCTAGTCCACAAATGTCGAAATATCATCACAGGTGTTTATTTTTCCCTTAGGCAGGGACTAGCAACCACATTGTTATCCATCTTGTTGGAATGTGAATTGGTAAGTGTTTCCGTGCTTTTAAATTTTGCTCGATAAAATTTATATATTTAAACATGTGTTTATAATATATTTAAAAATATAAATATAAAAATTATTATAATGTAGAGTTTAATTAATTTTAAACACAATAATATGCTTTCAAAATTATTAATATATTTTCGATATTATTAATAATAAATTAAGTAAAATTAATTCCATAAACTTATACTCTAGCCAATGCTAATTAGTTGAAGTAACCAAGAGCTAAGTGCAGCCAATCGTATATATTTTCCTTTATTTTTTTTTATAATGAAAGACAACAAAACTCTATCATTAAGTTGGGTAACTATTAGCTAAAATTGTATTGTAAGAAATAAATTGCTATTTTTTTTACTGCATTTTGAACTTTTTTTAAATAAAATAAATTTCTTAAAATTCTTAAACAATATTTAACTATATAAATATACCATTTCAATAAATCTATATTAAATTTTAAACAAATAACATAATTAAATAATATATACTAAACACATAATTTAGAATTTATACATTTAATCGCCCACCTAAATTATGTGGAATGTACTCAACTGCCCTCACATCCTTAATTTCTTTAACTTAATATAACGTTATACTTGAATATTTGACCCTTCCGAGTCTAACCTATTCTTTATTTATAAAATATTAGTATAAATTTCCTCAAAAGAAGAAATTCTAAACATTCTATCTCTTTTATTACATATAACACATAACTTTGTAGACATGTGCATTAACCCACTTTAAAAAGTTGGACATTTACCAGCACAACAGCACAACGATCGTGGAGCGATTACATACATGCAACTCCATTGTCTTATTGTTATAATTACCTAAGCCCACGCACACGTACATACACTTATAATACATATAGTGTAATATATGTATGGATAATCTCAGTCCCGTCCAACCCAGCTTAGTACAGTTTACATAATATGTGTATCCAAGAAGGGTGGCAGCTTGTTCATCTCATTAGAGCACAGTGTAGGCTGCCAACAAAAACCATTATCGTTATATTGTATTGTAGAATTCTTTTACGAAGATGGTGTAGGAAACACTGTGTAATTTGATCCCATATTTTGGTATATTTTAGAAATTTGAGAGAGAAGTGAATTTAAATTATTAAATTAGAATTTCAAATTTATTTCAAAATCTATTATTTAGATAAATAAATATTTTGATAAAAATAAAAATATAATAAATTTTTTTTATTTTATTTCTATATTTGTAACCAATGAGTTTGTTAGAGAATTGACAAGGGGGAGGGAAAGGGTGATGGTTGGATCAATCTTTGCAACTTTCATTGTTTTAGAGAGAAAGACAGAGCAGAGGCAGGTGGGATCGGTGGAGAAATTGTGAACCGCATTGTAGCAGCTGGCTGAGATGGGTGCGTTTGCGTTCTGAGCGACGTCCATGCACGACACCATCTTCAACGCCTTCGACTCCACCACACATTGACCCACTGCATTTGTTCCCAAAACAACACCCAGAATGAGGAGGACAAATAGCTCTATGAAAGAGAAGGCCATTGGCTGTTATGAACATCTGATAGTCTTGACTGCAAATTCCACTCTGAGCATTGAGTTGGAATGAGTGAATATATAGTTGTTACTCAAAAATATGATCAAATGGCAGGAAAGCATGTGCACTGATAGATAAATTCTTTGATTTATGATTTCAAATACTAATGGAGGGCCCTAGCCCCTAACTTTTCATAGACCCTAGACCCATTACCCAGAGACCCCCACCTTTTCTTCACTAGTAGCCCCCTAGTGCCTTCTATCCTTTATTATAACTGCTCCCCATCATTTACCCATCTACTCTTCACCTATTCTAACCTCCTCCTTTTCCTCTACCACCTTTCCCCCTCATGCCTACTTCTGCTAGTATCACTTATCTCCCTCTCTTATCACCCTTTCGATTTACCTATGATTCCCATCCACATTTTCTCTCTTCTCACCTCCTCTCTCAACCTTCTAATGAATTTTCCTTTTGTTTCTTCATGCCCACCAGCCCCCCTACCTTACCCATTGATCATTTTCTTCTTCTTGTATCCCTAGCCAAGGACATCCCACCTTCCCCTTTATCCCTCCCTTACCTTCTCGCCTCCTCTCCCTTCGTCTTTCCACTTACTCTACCTTGGCGGGTCCCTCCTTTATTTCATGCTCTACATTACCCCCCACCCCCATCCATTTACCATTTGCATCTTCTCACCTCCATAATCCACCACATTCCCCATTCCCCTTTAGCTAGAACTTGCTCCCAATGAGAAGATATTTTATCCTATAAGCATGAATTGAGAATAACAAGATAGGGGTAGCCATCTATTGAAACACCTTATAATCCCTTCCAATTTAAATGAATATACAAATGGTCCATTCTGAGGATTGTAAAGTATGCCAATTCTAGAAATGACCTAGAGTTTCTACATTCACACACAACAATCAAACAAAGGTGGGTATTAAGAAATATATTTTGTAAGAATTTCCTTCTTCCCCTCAATGTTTGATCTCCCTTAATTCCTCTCTTCCTACCCCTTCCCCTTCGATTCCATCATCCTTTACTTCATGCTCACCACTCCCCTTTCCATACCCATCCACCCTTCACCTATTCTTACTTGGTCCCCTTTAGACCCTCTCATCCAAGTCCCTCATGCCTACCTCATTTAATTTCACCTTTCTCCCACTCTATGTTGGTTCCCCCTCACCTCCTCTCCTCCTCCCCCTCAATCCCATCTCACCCTTTCCCTTCTTGTCTCCCTCATTTCCTTCATAGCCCACCATTCCACCTTCCCCAACCATCCATATTTTAGTGCTCTTCGTAATGTTTTTGTTGACACCTAATCCTCATGATTGGGTGAATTTACGTAAATAATTAAATTACGAATGTGAACAGTCATCAGGAGATGAACTGAATAGTCACACCCTATTGTGTATAACAAAGACATACCTGATGGAATAAAATGAATCAATTTTTTTGCCTAATGGAGTTACTGCTTGGCCTGACATGGTATCAGAGCCAGCTCCCTTTTTTAGCTCTCATGCTCTTTGTAACTCCTCTGTCTGTCTGCCATATTCCTTTTATAAAACCTACGCCCTATTCTTCTGAAGCGTTGTCCTGTCCAGCGCTGCCCATACTGTGCTGAAAGAAGTGTTGTACGTTAAATTTTTTTTGTGAATGTTCTGACATTATAATTGAACGTTGGTTCTGGGTTGTTTCAGTCGCACCATTCCATTGAACGTTGCTCTGATATGGTATTGGAAACCGCCCATTTTTACTACACCTCATCTTTTGAACATTATTCTGACATTATAATTGAACGTTGGTTCTGAATTGTTTCAGTCACACCATTCCATTGAACGTTGCTCTGATATGTATTGGTATCAACGTGGCTTGATATGACATTCCATTGACAATGTTGTGTATATGTTATACCTTTCAACGATGTGTTTTCATTCCATTGACAACGCTATGTATAGGTTATACCCTTCAACGTTGTGTGTTCAATCTTGGGACCTGTGAATGTTGTCTATTGAAATCTAGCCACCCTTACTCTGTTACGCCCCTGCCTGTCCATCAGTCGTACCATTAAGTTGCAAATCACGCCATTATCGCACCATTAGTCTCTAGTTTGCACAGTCATTTTCAACGCTGGATTTCCCTCTGCGTTGATTTTTTATGGATTGTCAAGTGAAGGTTGTAAACATGAGGGATTGAATCTGGAGGAGGACCGCAAAGAGTTATGTTCCAGTCAGAGCAGACTACCACCCTAACTGGAGACCATCACTAGAGGAAGGCAATTTGAGGAGCCTCGACCTTCCTTTACTGCATGCAGACATCCCTTGGCTGCTACCTTACACATGGATGCACAGGTTACATGAACAGCAAGCAGACTTGTTTCTGACTGTTGTAATATTTGAACGCTGGTCATGGTAACATTTGAACGCTGGCCTGTTGTAATATTTGAATGTTGGCCTGTTGTAATATTTGAATGTTGGTCATGGCATATCCTTTGAACGCTGTTCATACATTTGAACGATGACAACATTTGTAGCAAAATATTCGGTGAAGGCGGAACGTCCATGATGCGTTGAGCCTTTTTAAAAGAGGTTGTATACTACGCATGCATTGAATGTTTTTATTGGTAGCTGTGTACATTTTTGAAAGTCATTTTCTTTCTGTGTATTGAAGTTGTGATGACAGTGATTCAATGGGTACATGAAAATCTTATGTTAGAAGTTTTAGTGGATGATAATACCCTTTGAGAATGCCCTTTTGAGTACATTTTTACTGTATATTGACAGAAGTATTTTTTTCTACGAGCAAACATTTTTTTACAGAATGCATTCAATCATATCCATGGTAGGAATAGTTCTCACTGGCAAGGAGAACTACCCTGAAAGGTCTCAGATGATAAAACAAACCCTCATCTTCAATGAGTTGTGGAAAGGAGTGTGTGTCAGAGAAGGAGACAATGACCCAGTACAGCCTACCTCAGATAAAGAGCTCGTCATTTGGGAAAACAAGAACAACAAAGCTTATGCATTAATCACAACATTTGTAAATGAAGAGGTGAGTCGCCATATTTCATCATATTCAACTGCCTTTGAAGCTTTACAAAAGCTGAAAGAACTCTATGACTCACATTCTGCACTTGAAGTCGTTCAACTCATGATTAAACTCTTCACTCTTGAACTACAAAATAATGATCCTCTTTCTCTTGCATCTGAAGTAAAGTATAATGCATGATATAAAATCCACTAACGTTGAATTGGATATTCCTCTTATTGCTTTTCTCAAGGCACTTTATCCTACTTACTCCAATTATCTTAAGTCATTGCAAGCAAATGGAAATCTCAGAGATATAACCTTTGACTCTCTTGTGAAAAAGTTTGTTGAAAGAGAGAAAGCTTTTGGAAAGAAGACAACCCCTAAATCTTCTGAAGAGACTGTGTGCCTTGCTCATAAAGAAAAGCATCCTGCTTAAAATTCTACAAGAGGAAGAGGTGGACGAAGAGGAAGAGGAAGATATTTCAGAGGCAAGGGTGGAAGACATTCTCAAGGAGAAAAGGCAGATTTTCACTGCATTCGTTGCAAAAGAAATGGATCACATGATGCCTCTACATGCAAGCTACCATGGGACAAAATTGAGAAGAAAAGAAACCAACAGAAAGGTAAAATTGATGATACAGAAAAAGGTAAAGCACCTGAATCCGCTCACTATGTTCAGGCACAATGTAACATTGGAGTAAATGAAGATTTCTTTAATGCTTCACTTGCTTCATGGAAAAATGATTGATTGCTTGATTTAGGAGAAACCTGCCACATGACTCATAGAAAAGATTTTTTTGAAGATTACACTAACAATGTTGATGGAGCAGTATACTTTGCAGATCAATAAAAAATCAAGCCATCAGGGCTTGGCACAATTAGGCTTAAACTGCCTCGTCTTCTAGACTTTCTTCTGGATCATGTTCTATATCTCCCACCGCTCAAGAGAAACTTGTTGTCCTTGGTCCACATCTTCCAGCAAGGTCACTCCATTCATATGTTTGATGGTAACCTCGAGGTAAGAAAAGCATCTGACCACTCACTTGTCATGAGGGGAATTGAAGAAGAAAGGCTTCTCAAACTGCAAGGAACATCTGCTCATGCACAACATTTCTCATACAATTCTCATCATGAATAAGGTACACTTCCATCAAGTTTATTATGGCATGCTAGATTTTGACATTTGAACTATGACAGCCTCTGCTTACTGAAGAAAAATAGTGTTGCTGGTTTGCCTACGATGCCTAGAAAACTTAAGCAATGTGATGCTTACATTCTAGGAAAGCATAGCAAACAGTCTTTTCATGATTTACATTCAAGAGCACATAGGAAACTTGAACTCATTCATTCAGATTTATGTGGTCCAATGCCTGTTTCTTCTGCAAATGGAAATAAATATATCATGACGTTTATTGATGACTACAACAAAATGTGTTGGGTTTATTTATTGAAGAACAAATCTGATGCTTTTCAAACATTAAAGAATTTTCATAAATGGATTGAAAATGATGCACAATCTCATATTGGGTCTATTCGCAATGATAATGGGAAAGAATACACATCAAATGAATTTGAAAACTATCTTCCCTAACATGGGATCAAACATCAAACAACTATGCCTTATAATCCCCAATACAATGGTGTAGCTGAAAGAATGAATAGAACAATCTTGAATATGGTACGATCCATGCTTTTCTTCAGAAATGTAAAGATAATGTTTTGGGCTGATGTTGTTTTATGTGCTGCATATATAAAATCATTTCAAGAATTTGATAATCATATTCCACATCTTGAAGGGGCGATTCCTATATTGGATCAACATGTGGAATCTTCTTCTGAAGAACACTCTCCCCTGCATGAAACTCCAACAACGGATGATGCTTTAACTGATGTAATTGATAGAATTGGGAGACTCAATCTTGATTCAGTCCCAACTCAATCAACGGAGCAGCCTGGAACATCTCAGAAAGGTTCCCCAAAGTGGCTGACGAAGACACATGAAAGCGTTCATCCTGATGAAATTGGAAAAACAGGAACTAGAAATTCAAACCGACAAAATAGAGGTGATGTAGATGACTCTAATTCACCTGTTGATATGGATGTCTTATGATTGTGAATTGAACTTGTTTACAGATTTTGAACCAACTTCCTTCAAAGAAGCCGCTTCTCATGATGAATGGAAAGAAGCAATGCAAAAGGAGTATGATGCCCTCATAAAGAACGACACTTGGAAGCTAGTTGATCCTCCATTTGGAACCAAACCAATTGGGTGCAAGTGGCTCTACAAGAACAAGTATAAAGCTGATGGCTCACTTGACAAGCACAAAGCTAGGCTTGTGGCAAAAGGTTTTACACAGAAGGAAGGGTCATGTATGAGGAGACTTTTGCCCCCATAGCAAAATGGGCCACCATCCGGAGACTCTTTGCACTAGCAGCTTAGAACGGTTGGAAAGTCCATCAAATGGATGTAAAGACTGCTTTCTTGAATGGAGATCTAAAAGAGAATGTTTTTATGTCCCAGCCTGAAGGATTTGCTATGAAAGGACATGAACATAAAGTATGCAAACTTGTGAAGTCCTTGTATGGCCTCAAACAAGCACCGCGAGCCTGGTATGAAAAACTAACTGAGCATCTTTTGAAACTCAATTTCAATCATTTTGATCTTGATGATGCAACTTTATTTGTCAAGAAAGTTGGCAAAACAATTGTATATCTTGAGATATATGTAGATGATCTTTTAATGACAGGGAACAATGAAAGCTACATTGCATCTATAAGAAGGAATTGAGGAAAAGTTTTGAAATGACTGATTTGGGCTATGTTCATTACTATCTTGGCATTGAAGTAACCCAACATCCAAAGTCCATATTTCTTTCTCAAAAGAAATACATTGGAGATTTGTTGAACAGGTTTGGCATGACAGAGTGCAATCCTCTTACTACTCCAATGGAACAAAACTTAAAGCTCACATCTATTGAAGGAAAGGAATTTGAGGATGCAACAAAGTATAAACAGCTTGTAGGAAGTTTGAACTACCTAACTACTACCAGACCAAACATTTCATTGGTTGTTGGAATCCTCTCCAGGTTTATGCAAAAGCCTTGTGAGGGACATTGGTCTTCTGCAAAAAGAGTTCTAAAGTACTTGAAGGGAACTCAAGACTTGGAATCAAGTACACACAGGTGGATGACTTCAGCTTGATCAGATACTCTGATTCAGACTTCGATGGAAACAAAGAAACTGGGGTATCTACTTCAGGATATGCTATGAGTCTTGGATCAAGAGTTGTCTCTTAGAGATCACGAAAACAATCCGTTCCAGCAGATTCCACAACAGAAGCAGAATATGTGGCAGCAGCTGAAGCAACAAAAGAAATTGTGTGGCTTAGGAAAATTCTTGAAGATTTGCAGGTAAAACAAGTACAATCAACTCCATTCATGATTGACAACACCTCTGCAATAAAGTTGGCCAAGAACCCAAAGTTCCATGATCGATCAAGCACATCAATACTAAATATTATCTGATCTGACATCATGTTGAGTCCAAAACAATTCATCTCCATCATTGTTCCACAAATGAGCAAATTGCAGACATCTTCACCAAAGTGCTTGGAAGAGAAAAGATTGAAAGATTCAGAACGATGCTTGGACTCACCAACATCCCTTCAGATTAAGGGGGGGAATGTTGACACCTAATCCTCATGATTTGGTGAATTTATGTAAATAATTAAATTAGAAATGTGAACAGTCATGAGGACATGAACTGAACAGTCACACCCTATTGTATATAACAAAGACATACCTCATGGAATAAAATGAATCAGTTTTTCTGTCTAATGGAGTTATTGCCCGGCCTCACAATTTCTAATGACCCATCACTTTCTTTGTTTTCAATCCATAGACCTAATTTATGACCTTTCAAGGTTGGACATATTTTCAAGGTCATGATTAAAAAATATTGTTCTTTAGCACTAGAAACGGAGATTGAAGTGTTTTCAAAGTATATGTTTGTTTGATATATTTCTAAAGACATATTATTTACCTCATTTTGTACCTAGCTAACTATCCTATGGTATTGATAAATTTTTGGAGATATCATAAGTGTTGAGTCTTGATAGCTTGCATAAAAAAGCATTACCTTTACAAATTAGACAGTAGAAACATAAAATAAGAATTATGGGTTAAAAAATAAACACATTTTGTCATTATATTTACCATGATACATGTTTTCTCCATTGTGCTATTGAATAGTTGATTTATTGTCTATTCTTTACAATGAACAATACATTATTTCACCTATTTAATCTTAACTTGGCATAAGTTTCCATGTAATAGCAAAGTGATCCTACAAGACTCTCTTGGCCTATTCTTTAAAATGGGTAATACACTATTTCACCTATTTAATCTTGATTTGGCATAAGTTTCCATCTAATAGCAAAGTGACCCTACAAGACTCTCTTCTATGAATAGTGTTGGGTATGTGTTATATTCTTTGCATGACTACCCCACGTGCAATTTGTTGCATCAAGCTCAATGAAGGGGTAACAAGAACATTTCAAGGGAGAAATAACACCCTTATTTGGGGGTTCAAGGCATTGCCCAAACATAAAACATTTGGATATTCTTTTGCAGTATTCCCCTTTAGCATTTTTAGGGCACATGGTGGTTCAACCCAAAGTTTTTCAATACTAGTTAAGGAACTATGGTTGTATTCTAATCCATGGTCAATGGATTGAGCTTTTATAGATGTTATGACATATTCATATTATATTGTGAAATTGCAAATAGTAGAATATATTGAGAAAAAAAATTGGTTATTGAGATTTAGGTTTCTAGCGTAAATTTCTATGTTAATGTTGGTGTGTTCCATCAATTTTTTTCTTCTTCTTATTTAAAAATTTTTATTTGTGGCATTAACTATGCAAGATTAAAACCAACAACCAATTCCATATTTAATGTTTCAATAATAAATAAATAAATAAATCTATAAATTTATATATAAAAAAAAATATGAAATTTAAAAGTTGTTCTTTTATCTCCTTTAATAAAAAAAAATGGATGTTAAAAACAAAATAAGAAAAAATCCAGCTATTAGAATCCAAATGAAGAATAGAAGCTTAGAAACATTTTCCTTTAACATTAAATTTGGTTTTAAAAATACAATTTCTAATCATGGATTTCTTTAGATTTCATCTCAATCTTAAAATACCATGTCTTATTTAAATAATTTCTATACACACATTTCATTTAAGTTTAAAATTACATTGCATTTTAGTGTCACTGCATTTGATGAGTATGGTTTTTTTCCATATTAGATTACTATTTATGAGTATGGTTTCTTCTCTCTTTATGTTAAAGCTTAGTCTAACATATTCCTTTGTACTCAAATAAATTTTTACAAATATGGTTTTTTCAATATTAGATTACTCTCTTTATGTTAAAACGTGCGTCTAACATATTCATATGTACTTAAATACATTTTTTAAAACCTATACATCATGCTTTGAATTTAAGATGAAAACCTATATTGTTTGTGTTTAAAAGATAAAATTAATTGTTTTTTTATTAATCAAATGTTTTCCTTATTGTGAGTGTTCGAATTTGAATTTTATTTAATTATAATTATAAAAAAATTAATTTTGACGAGGCTTAGGTATTTTTTACTTTCATGTAAATCTCATTTTCATTTTATCTATAAAACTAATCTTATATAAAATTATAATTCATATTCATATTTCTAAATTCAAAAAGTTTATTAAAATCATACTTCGAAAGAAAAACTAATTTTGATGAGTGTTAGAAGATGCATTTTTTAGCTTGATATAAGCCCAATTATTTTAAATTTTCTCCATAGAACTAATCTTATACACAATATAATTCATATTTCTAAATACAAATGGTTGAATGAAATCATACTTTAGTTGGAAGCATAGAGCTTAAAATTATGATTTCAAAAGAACGGATAAAAAATACTGTGCATACTTCTCGTTAATGTTCTATCCTTTTAGAATCCTTATAAATATTTTAAATTTTATATGAGTACCTTCAGATTCCATTTATTGTGGTTGAGTATCGTTGTGGTTATATTTCACCTCATACGTTCTATATATATAATTTATGGAAATATATTAAACAAAAAAACAGCAAGCCGCGGAGATGTATTGCAGCATACATTACAAACACATGGCTTCATTATTTTGGTATTTACATTCAGAAGCGGCAAACACACATCCATACTTGCATTAAACAGTCTATAATATATCCATGTAGGAATTTCGGTGCAGCCCAGCCCACTTTACATGGTATGTATGAACCTCCATATCTTGTTCATATACGCTGGGAGGCCCATTGTTGATTCCTTTACGGTACAGTGTAAGCTGCCAACCAAAAGAACATCATCGTTATTCGGTAGAATTCTTGTTAAAACAAGGGAGCTACTGCCGTAGCGGTAGTCCCTGCCCGGGGGTGCAAATTAGAGTAAATAAAGGCTTTGAATGAATCCGTCGACCTGTGGATGCGGTCCAAGCTGGCTTGCTCTGTATGCTTAGAATAGTATTAAGTAACAGTGTTAGAAAACAAAACAACAGTCTTCCATTAACGCTTATTCCACACGGACTTTATTTAACTCTGCCTCGCTGCCGGCCTGACTCTCCATTGCTCAATACTTCCATCCCTCCTCACATTCTTACCCACGCGTGACTTCGAATCAAAGCAAACCCACCAGGTATTATTATTATTATGATCATTAAAGGGACATGAATGAATGAATTAATTCCTGCTCTGCTATTCTCTTCTTTTAACCGGAAACCATGAACAATCTCTGTTAAAAAGCTTTAATGGAGGTAATACCAGAGGCCGGTACTGGCTGTGTATTGCTCTGTGTGTTGTGTGCTATTTTATTTGAAGGTGGGTTTTCAGGAGCACTCGGCTTGAGCTCTCTGTATTGTGTCTGTTTTGTCGCCCCTTTTGATTTTTGTTTGAAGGGGAGAAATGAAATGTTAAAAAGTTTGTTGAATTTAATTCACGCAAGCAGTGTGACGGCGTATTGAATTGTAGTACTACCATGCATAACGGCACCTGTTGAGGGATTCCTTTTTTTCCTTTTTCTTTAGAGAGTCATATGGTGTGTGTGTGTTTACATGAAGTCTTGACTGAGTGATTTACATGGCGATTCTTTACAGCCCCTTCTCACAAATCCTCATGGTTTAATGCGCAGAACAGAGGTCCGGCGTTCGAAACCCGGGAGAAGAGGTTTGTTCGGCTTGTTCTCATTTTTCCGCCCAAAGGCCTTTTTCTATGGATTTCCAGACTGCCCCGCTCTACTGTCCGGATAGCTCCGAGGCTTGGGGTGCCGTCGGGGAGGCGTTTCACATAGACGACCTCCTCGACTTTTCAAATGACGACATTGGGGCCCCTATTCAGAACGACGAGGAGAATAGCTCAGAGTCTACAGAGGTCTCGGCTGGTTCTGCCGAAGCGAATTATTCTTCGGTAACCCAAGTTACAGAGGAGCTTCCTGCTGCCGAGCTCTGCGTTCCTGTAAGTTTTCGAATTTTCTGGCAATTTTTTTTTGTTTAGCGGTTTCTTTGGTTCTTTGGCTTTTTCGTTTGTCTGACTGTATTTCTTGTTTTATTTTTTTAACAGATGGACACCCTTGCGGACCTGGAATGGCTCTCGACCTTTGTGGAGGATTCTTTTATGCCGGAATTGCCTTCCGCCTGCGGGCCTACCAGCGAGCGGGGCAGCTAGTCCCTGCCCCAGCCCATCAGCAAATTACATGATCGCGAAGAAAACCATGGCCAGATTCCCTGCCACTGAGGTCGTTTTCTTGCGAAGGCATGAGAACAAACAGGTCTAGAACAGAGTTCATCCTCCGCATTGGACGACCAAGATCATCTGAACCTTCGTCTGCGCCTCTGAAAATGCAATGAAAGATTCTAATAATGGAGATGTTGTCCTGTGATACTTGGCAATGACTCTTATTCAAGTCAAATCATCCATTACGAGATACCAAATGATTATAAACATGAAAATAACACAGATGAAGCCAACGAAGTGCACGCGAGTACTTCAATTTCCATTTCTTTCCTGTGAGGTAGAAATTCGCCCATTTGAAAATGCAATGAAAGATTCTAATAATGGAGCTGTTGTCTTGTGTATGTCTACTACTGGCAATTACTATCAAATTATTTATTTCTTGATACATTGAAAACCTGAATTACTGCGAACGTAGTAATCAGATTAGACTGGCAATTACTCTTATTCCAGTCAAATAATCCATTACGAGATACCAAATCATCATAAACATGAAAATAACACAGATGAAGCCAACGAAGTGCACGAGAGTACTTGAATTTCCATTTCTTTTCTGTGAGGTAGAAAAACATTCGCCGAAAAGTAGATTGCGCCGCTATGCATACATTACTACTCTTCAATTGTATATTCTTATTATCCGTTTTCCATCAACTCTACATGATATATTACATCCAATGTGTGCACCGACGATGACTAGCGAAAGCAAATATAGTTTTTTTATTTATATGAGTATAAATAATTATAGAGGGACTTATATTTCGTCATGTACTCAATGGAATTCCTGAATAATTTTTTGTCATTGTCATCGATAGAATAAAATATATAAGTACTGACTATATGTTTTGGATATCAAATTATTTATTTCTTGATACATTGAAAACCTGAATTACTGCGAACGTAGTAATCAGATTAGACAGTGAATGACAAGGACATCCTGCTGGGTTGGAAATACAACTATGCAATCCATTATCTTTTAACAAATTGAAAACGTGGAAACTTTAATTTGTCTGAATGTGATTATCAAAATTGTCAGGCTAGATGGCAAGTGAGATAGCGACTAAGAAGGGCTTCCGGATAGATTGGAGCGACAGCGTTATGTAAGCATTAATTATATAGAGCATTAAGTCGTATGATATAAAAATAATATTGGGGAAAAGTACATTATTAAACTGTGTTAGAGACTACATTGCAAAGATAAATGTTGTAAATCGTTCTTGAGGCGGATAATTAAAACAAATATTCGGCAACATAGACCTTTGCAACATAGACTAGGCGTTGTCAACATATATTATGCATGGCGTATACTTTTGACATTTCATGCATGGGGCAAACGTGGCGCAGGACAACCATGACAAATACCTGCCCTCCAGACCCGACGTGACTCAAGCTGCTGCAGCTTTCGACATCGCAGCGATTCCTCGGACCTCTCGGGATTGATCCCTAGGGGATCTGGTTTTGGATAGTTATAATAAAATGATGTTTAAGGGCATGTCTGAAATATGGTCGCGTGGATCAAGTCTGAGTTCTTCTGGAATAGGAGTTGTCATACAGAGCCCTGATGGGGATACCTTGATGCAAGCGTACAGGAAATTGGACTTCTATGAAGATAGAATTGAGGTCGAGCATCCGGCGCTTCTGGATGGGTTATTGGCAACAGTGGAGCTGAGCGTTTCCAGGATTCAGGCCTTTACGGATTCAGATCTTGGCTATGATCAAATAGCCCAAGGCCGGAAGCTTCAGAATCAACTACTGATGGCTGCGATGTTAACTGAGATCCATAAATATTAAAACAACAGTGTTAATGCAAATGAAAACTGTCATGACCACCAGACGCGGAATAAGGGGGCCCTGTAATGGGAAATCTTGCAACTTGCATTTGTCTGCCCTCTGTTACCAAAACCCCTCACGATGCAAATGCCCTCTCTGCAATCACAGGTCCATTTCTCGCGCAGTACAAGGGTTGCCAGCCTTCATAACTTCATTGAGCACATCTTCTGGTGAACATCTGCATCTCCATGGGAATTTGAAGAGAGGGTTGCTATCTCCAAAATGTCTAGTATCGTCAATTAGGTCATCAAAAACAATTGCACAGTTGGCTAATCTTCCTGAACATGTGAAGAATGTCGTTGAATTTGATTTCGACAAGTACCTGCATTCCAAGGCAATGGAGATGAATGAAGCGTTGGATAAGGCAATCGCACAACGTTATACCTCGAAATTATATGAATCCATGAGGTATTCTCTTATAGCAGGAGGCAAACGAGTTCGTCCTGTTTTGTGCATTGCAGCATGCGAGCTTGTGGGAGGAACACAGGAGCTTGCGATGCCAACTGCTTGTGCAATTGAAATGATCCACAAATTGTCTTTGATTCATGATGACTTGCTTTGCATAGACAACGATGACCTACGCCGAGGCAAGCCTACAAGTCATACGTTCTTTGGGGAAGGTACTGCTATTCTTGCAATTTCACTTTCTTTTCTTGCAATTTCGCTTTCTTCTCTTTTCGCTTTCTTCTCTTTGTTTTATTTTTCTTCTTTTTTACCTGCATGAAAGCTTCTGTGATTAGAATTAACTTGTTTTTATAGTTACAACTGTTCACAATAGTAGCAGTATATTGCACTCAACATATAATCGATGACAACTAAATAATAGTAATCATTATTCTCACCTTGATGAGTTAATCGAATAAAGGAAAAGCCTGAATTGCTAAGCGTAAGTGAATATCTGGTTAGTAATCCAAAGCGTATTAGCAAAATTCCAGACTAAACTGAAGTTGGTTACAGTACGCTTATTAATTATTTGGATGTGATAATTTTATTCCCAAACCATTTAGTTAAGGAAAACGTTTAGATTTCATAAGAATCAGCATCCATAACCAAGATACCGTCTTCTGTTATAATGCAATTAATGATCAAATTACCTGGAAATATCGTTAGTTTACCATGCTGGCTACTACAATTTCAAAGACCTATACTAACAGAGATCCATAAGTATAAGTCATAGAGAAATTATAACATATCTATATGCGAAAGAAATTTGGAGTACGAAATATATGTTAAGCTCCGAAGGGATAGACGCTGCTGCCGAACGCGGTAGGAGGATTGAGATTGCTTGTTTCTAACAACTGTTCACAATAGTAGCAGTATATTGCACTCAACATATAATCGATGACAACTAAATAATAGTAATCTTCTGATATAATATTTTCCTGTAGCAGATCTTTTTCATGTTCAGAATTTCAGGCAAATAGTTACAGGCAAATAGTTCGTGCTGATAGCTGCTCTCATCTAATACTGAAAAAAGATGCAGCAAACAGACGAATACATTGATTAATGCAAAGATATGTGCAGGGAATGCAGTAAAACAAACAGGAAACAGAAAGGACTCCAGAAAATTCAGACAGCAAGAAGGCAGAAGCGTCCAGTACCCAATTTCTGATATAATATTTTCCTGTAGATGCCGCAGAGCCGATTCCAAGAGTCCTCTCGCTACACGAATCCCATCTTTCATGGCTGATCCAGAGCTCATCTTAGACGTGGTCAGTTGGTTCGTCCATAGCTTGCCCCATATGATTGTTTGTTCGTTACTCTTAAAGCTCTCTCAAGTTTATCTGTTTGATTTGAACAGATTCCAGCAGATATGGTGGTAAACCAGATGATGGCAGCGATGGCCGTACATGCTTACGAGAATGGTCTTTATATCTATCACGCAGCATCATCTGTTGGAAATCCACTGCATTTTTATGTTGCAGCGGATGAGTCATATAAGTACTTTATAGAGCATCCATGCATTGGCAATGGCAGGCGTAGGCGTGCATGCCTCGCAGATGGCAGGCGTGCCAAGCCAGCTTTCTTGCGGCATGCAACAAATGGATTCCGGTGAAGGCACGGAGCAACAGGCAGCAAAGAAAACTTAGGATAAAAAACTTAGGCTAAATTAAGTTGCGCGAAAGAGCACAGGGAGAACTTAGGATAAATTGAGTTGAGCGCAAGTTGAGCGCATCGGGCGACGTGAGGCCGGCAATAAGACCTCCAAACAAAAACTTTGGCTAAAAATATTTTGCGAGGAAACTGCGCAGCCAAAACTTTGGTTAACTAGTAAATAACCGGTGCATATTTGCGGTCAACGCATCAACTAATAGCCAGTTGACTGCGTATCGAACGCTAATAGTCCCAGGCAGGGACTAAAAATAAGAAAGAAAGAAAGCTGAAGTCCAAGAATATGAAAAAATATATATATATCTTACCTCCGCATTTGTAACCAACAGGTCTGTCGGAGAATTGCCAGCGCTGGGAATGGATATGGCGATGGCGGGATCGATTCCTGCAGCTTTGGCTGTTTTGGAGAGCATGACGGAGCAGAGGCAGGCGGGATCGGTGGAGAATTTGTGAACGGCGTTGCAGCAGCCGGTTGAGACGGGAGCGTTTGCGTTCTGAGCGGCCTCCATGCACGGCGCCAGCTTGGTCGCCTCAGACTCCACTGCACATTCACCTGCTGCGTTTGCTCCCAAAACAACACTCAGAATGACGACGAGAGAAAGCAAGTTTGCAATAGTGAACGCCATTGCTTGCTATGAATGACTGATTGTTTGTACTACACATTACAACTATGAGTATGGACTGGGAGGATTGGAGTGTCTGAATTTATAGCTGTTTTGCAACAAATATGATCAATAGCGAGCCCGCACGTGCACTTCCACCCATACATAAATTCTTTCATCTATGATTTCAAATACCAATGGACGGCTCACTGTCAGCCAGAATATCATAAATTTCAGTAAGTGGATTTGCTTTATTGATGTGGCTGCTCTTTCTCTATGATAATTACACGAACACAGACAATGACAGCATTGGCAAAAATTTATGCAGATTGTAACACACAGAATGACAGCATTGCCAATAATTTATGCAGATTGTGCATTTCATGGCTGTCCATGGGACGATGTCCAGTGCAAGACTGTTGCTCGTCATGCTCTCCCTACTGGTGGCCCAATTGTCATAGGTGGTTCCTCTTACTGAAGTTATCGATGACACGATTATGATGGGTAGGGGTTTTCTCTTTTCAAGATTGTGAGGAGAGAGAAGCCATTCTTGGCATTGGGATGGATATGCACTTCCTCAATTTGCATTAGGTTTAGGTTGGGTAAATCATATTTATCTAGAAGTAATGTAATATGCTCTCTTCAAGAAAGTGGAGACAAGGCATTCTTGTCATTGGAATGGATATGCACATATATCCTCAACTTGCATTAGGTTTAGGTTGGGAAAATCATATATATAGAAGTTAGATACATATATAGTTAATAACATGTATATATTGTTTTTATTTTAAATATAATAACAAAAAAGATTGAGTAACATGCGTGTATATATATATGTATGGTTTAATATAACTTAAACCACATATCATATAAAACTCTTGAAGGAAGATAGTGAAATGAGATCTATATTAATTTTGGATATCGTTAGCAGAGACTCATGCATGACATCACTAGTTGGAAGAGGAGCCCTTTTAAACTGTTGAAAGCAGCTGATTTCTAGAATCCGCAATGCTTCAATACTGTACAATGTTAGTGGCGTAACCCGGTTTGAGAGTTTCAAGTGTTGCGCTGCGCTAAAACATCAGCATAATTTATGCTTCGATTTGTTGTCAATGGACTATACATAAAAGGCGACGGCGACGGTGAATGATCTCATTTTCTATATGCATTTTGGGAAAATAAAAATAAAAAAATAAATCCATAAAAGGTGACCGTGGATGATATTATATTTTATGTCATATTTCAGAGATCAGAAACCTATTATTTTATATTTTTTTAAATAAAATCATCGTACACAATCATCTTGTCAAAAGTGATGCGTAATTTAATTTATGTTTAATAGATTGATTTAATTTAGTAAGTGTAAAGTTAATAGTGATTTTTCATGAATGGCAATGTAAATATAGAAAAATAATAATTTATTAATTTGAAAAAAATAATTTGATAATTATAATGAATTGAATATCGTATAAATTATAAAATATAGAAATTAATAGTTTTTTTTTAATATATAACATTTAATTACAGAATTTGTGTATAGCCAGAGATGGAAAATGGTTTAAATCTGATTTTTTTGTTGATGACTCCACTCATGTTAGAGACGTTGTTTCTTGCAATTCCCACCACTAACACATATTAACGCTTTGAAATTGGTTGTTGATAACTCCACTCATGTTATAGAGGCTTTATGCAATTCCCACTACTAACACATATCATGGATTTATTAACGCTTTTTAACTAGTTAATGCAACTAAATGTCATATTGTCACTAATGTATCTCAAAGATTAGAAATCATTGAACATGCATGACAAGTAGTTTTTGATCTGCTACGATTAGCACATGAAATCAACTCATTTTCCGATTTGGTGAGGAGTAACATTAACAAAGACAAGCATTTCATTAATAATTACTTACTTTATTTTAGTCAAAGTCTTGAATTGTTGTCTGATCTGGACAAAAAAATAGAGAACTCCCAAATCTTAATCAAATTAGGCAAATCGAATCTAGATGGCCCAAAAGAATCAATACACTAGAAAACATTATTTTTTGAATGTGAAAGCATAAAGAATAGAATAAGTGATGCATTTGTAGAGGCAATGCAAATTAAAGCTCTAGATGGTCAATGCATCATATGAAATTCTTATTTGATCACTGAAGATACACTAATAGTTGAATTGAAAAAGGTAAAAGAGTCAATAGAAAAACAATTTGATGATATAACTAATTTTACTCTAGAAGAAATTAGCAAATGGTTGGTTAGCTTTGTTAGTATTTATGATGAGAAGTCTGTCTTAGTTGCTCATGTACAAAAAGAGGCCTTGGATATAAAAAATAAGATATTCAACCATCATGTTAAGCTAGATATTAAAATCATTCCAATGAAAGATTTCATTAAAGCTATGTTGAAGACATTGGTTCAACAGGTCATGAATGCATAAGACAACTGATAGTGAAATAATTAGCATATATGATTTCACATACTGTAAGTGTCCTTAAATATTCACATATTTTTTTCTATTTGGTAGTATTTAGTGATTGGGATTTGTTAATTTTATTAATGTCACCTAGTCTAGTTGCTTAATTTGGTTCCTTTTTTTCTTTTATAGTTTCCTTTTTCCATATTACGGTTCATGAGAGCCCAACCCTAGTCCCCATTGGGACGAACACATTTACTTTTATAGAATGGAGGAGTAGATAGTTGAAGAGAAGATGCCAAAATAACATAGTGAATGAGCTAATGCACTGAGTTATTGAGCATTTTCATTATTGATATAAGTGATTTGCATTGAGAATTAGAGTTGTTAATGTTTTGCATAAGATGTTGTATGCTTATGTATACTGTGACATTGTTTAGAAACATTAATAGAGCACAAGTCACTGATTATAGTTATAATGAACAGTCGAGAACAACTTTAGATTTCATCTCTATGTTTCGTATACTGTATTTATTTTAATCATATCTATGATGCTTGAAATTTGAAACATGATACAGTTCTTGTTATTGTGATTGTATTGCATAATGTTAGATACTTAGGCTTTGAGCTTCTATATTATGTCATGCATACATATGCTAATAACACATAATAGAAATGTAGTTAAGGGTTTTATATTTTTCAAGTATTTTTATTTTCTATGAAGCTTGAATAATGTTGATTTCCTTAATATTTTAAATTTGTGCAAACTACAACAGTCTAGGAAAGGATTTTACTACGCTTTTCCTGTATCTCCCTACTACACATAATGAAAGTTTTTTCCTGTATTTTGAAATGAAATTGATATATTAATTTGATGTGATTTTGATTTTCAGGTATAAAATTGCTTGATACAAAGCATTTCAATCTTAAGCAAAATAAGAACTTTGCATAAAATGAACCAATATTGATCAAGAAAGAAAAAAATTGTTGAAAGTTTTGCGTGGAAGTATTTAATTGTATGGAAAGCCTCATTGTGTAGACTACACAACCTCTAATAAATTAATTACTGGTAGATATTTTTGTGGAGAGCTTTCATTGTGCATAGAGATTTCATAAACAATGAACACATTTTTTCCGTACACTCTACAATAATGGAGTAATGCATTTCACGTAGTGAAAGATTTGAAGAAAGAAGTTCATTGTCCATCTACACTCCATATAATAAAACATTGACTTTCCCATGGAATAATGCTTGCTTCCACACCTCCTTATAATTCTAAGACATACAGTTGAGGGGATACATGTGCAAAGTGTGAAGGTGTGAAGAAAATCTATATGCGGAGATAAGAAAAAGTGTAGGAGTGCTTCGTACATTCAAGATTTTGACTCCACTTCTACACTCTGCACAAAGATCTCTGCATAGAGCTCTTCGCACATCAAAATATTCCCACATAAAGCTCTCTGTAGTGAAATGGCACTTCTACAACTGGCGACACTATTTTGTTAGTGGTAGATGCAAAGCTCTGCACAAGTCTAGCAAATACTTTCATGAAATAAACTTAAGCCTATTGAAAATCCTAGCTCCTATAATGTGGGGGTGGTTGGCCTATTTTTCTACATGACAATTGTTTCACATTCTATCCCAAGAAAATCACTTCATGACATATTTGTTAACATTAGATTATTAATAAATAAATATGAACATTAGACTATTAATAAACATGAAAATTACACATGTTGCGGTCTCAAATTTGAATGAAGCTTCCCCTTGTGTGGAGGAAACTTTCCACCTCACAACACCGGGAACTTGTCACCATGTTAGACAACATCACTAGGTGATAATCATTTTCGTATATATTGAATTATGTTCTCAATTAAACCTTGTTGATAGTGTGAATAAAATTGATCACCTTGGAATTAAAAAATAAAAGGTAATATGTTTACCATGCATATAAAGTTCATTAAAGAGGGACATGTAGTGTGCAAATATTTTCTTGTATGAACAAGTAGTGTGCAGAGCTTTCTACACAGGGAAAGCTACTAAAAATTTTAGCAAATATTTTTGTGAAATAAATTGAAGCCTTTTGAAACTCTTACCTCCTACAATGTCGACGTGGTTGGCCAATTTTTCTACATGAAAATTGCTTCACATGCTAGTAGAACCGATAACAGAATTAACACCAGCGAGAACTAAATGCTTTCATAATCCATATTGGAGGACATCCCATAAACAAAAATGCAATGATCTCATTAATTCACTATAACAACATTTTTTGAAAATTGGACGAACCTTTAAACTACTATTTTGTGTAGCATGCTCCTCACAAAAATGAAAAATAACCTTAGTCTCCAAGACACATTGTTGAAGGGATACATGTGTGGACACCACAACAAGATCTATGTATAAAGAAAAGAAAATTCAACTGCACTTTTGTACTCTGTACAAGGAAAACGTTGCTTGCACTTTTGCATTGTAGCATTAGTATCTAATACTAAATGAAGTCTCCTTATAACTATTAACTACATTCAGTAGAATGTATAAATCCAAAAAATGTACGAGTGGGCACTTCCACATTTCGTATCATGTATCAAAAAATATTAGTGTTCCATTATAATTCTAAGAGGGAAGCCAAAGTTGTAGGGAAGCTATAGTTGCACAATGAAACTTTGATTATGACAAAATCAAATTTAACTTTAAAATCATATTGTCACTTATATAAATTTCCTTATATTATTAGGCTGAGGTTTAGAAAAAGTAACATTGACACATTGTGTGGAGGTGCAGAACAAGCAACGCTAACACATTACGTAGAGGTGCAAAAGATTGTGTAGAGTGCTTGAAGATTATGTGGATCCTTAATACAATTGCTTGTTCTATTTGATATATGTAAAGAAGTTGTATATAGCTGCTTGAAAGGACACGAGGCATTTTGTGGAGTGGAAAGGATCTTTTTAGTTTTCCGAGATTATAATTAATATGCATATGCATAATCAATTAATACTAATATAATATTTAATGAAAATGGGGCAAGTTGTGGAGTAGCAATACTTTCAAAGTAGGAACTAATCGTGAAGAACTGTTAAGGAAACATTAATGTAGTGCTATTGAAAACATTGCATTTGATGTTTCTTATCAGAAATGGAATGGTGGTGCTCTTATTCAAGATTTTTTGCAAAATTAAATGAACTACCTCTTTTGTGTGGAAGAATGGTTCTACGGGACAGGCAACAAAAACATTGTTCCGTAATGTTTTTTGTGTCTATATACAGTTTTGAGTGCCTTCCTGTATACAAAAGTACATGTTGTAGAATACATAAAAGATATAGCAAAAAAACATGGTTGTATAATGTGATAATAATAATCAAATGAGATGAAATTAATTTAAAACTCTTTTTCATTTAAGAATTTAAAGATTTAGCTATGAAAAAGAACTGTTGCATAGAGCTACGAATTTGTGTGGACTGGAGGATGTACATAGTATGAATTATGTGTGGGAGAACCAAGGTGCAAAGGGAATTTTACTCCATAGATGCAAATTTTTTTTGAATTGGAACACAAACTTCAAGTCATAATGTAATAGGAAAAACTAGAAAGAGAAGGAGGGTGGGTGGGCATTTCTTCAGTTAGTTCTCTGTCACTTACAGCAAGGAAAATATTGTTATTTTGTTTATCTTTTATTATTCTGATTTATTTGTACAGAATGAAAGATGTGTAGATAACGGGGTATGTGCTGGAGAAAGTGCACCTTTTAGAAAAATTATCATTGTGTACTACTGTCTCTAATTGTATATGTTATACTTTTCTTCATTCTCTCATATTTCACATTAAATTAATATCTAAAATCTACTTTTGCATATTTCTTCCCAATTTTTCTTAAATAGTATTTATTGTTTAGTTCTCCCACAACGTCTCTCTTTCTTATGCATATCAAAAAACTAGTATTATTAATCAAAATAACTTTGAATTTTCCAAGTAGATCTGATTTTGCTTTATTTATGGAGACGTTAAACCAATATTAAGGTTTGATATAATCTTTAAGCATTCCACAGAATGTAATTTCTTTAGCAATAACCATTAGCTTTTCAATAACTTTCAATATCTACTTTGAACTAACAATATTTAGTCAGTTTTAGCACATTTCATTGTCCAAATATTTTCTTGTGGGGATCTCTCATTGTGTTTTAGAGAGGGTGGGGGTGCGAGGAGCATTTATTTGACTAGTGCTTTGTCATTGACAAAAAGGCAACTATTGCTACTATATTTATCTTTTATTAGTTTACATATTTATATGTATGGAAGGAAATATCTGTCGAGGATAGGATATGCGTAGGAGTTGTGAATTTGTATGGAATGAAGAATCAGTGTAGAGGACAAGATATGTGTGGGAGAACGAACGTGTAAAGCGAACTTTATTTCATGAACATAATTAATTTTAAACTCTTTTTCATTTAAAAATTTTACAAATTTTCTAATTTTAAGATTTGTTTTAATAAATTGAACATAAGAGGACCTCTTAGCAAAACTTTTGTATATGAAAATAATAATAATTTCAAAGAAAAACATTTTTTTACTTTGTACAATGATATAATGAATCAAATTTACTTAATGTTAAATTTTTATTATTAATAGTAATTTGTTCTTGAACAAAATGCTTTGATAGCTCCCTACCTCATTGGAGACTATATCACTCGCCCTATGGTCAAATTCCACTGACTATCAATTATTTTTTGCTACAATTTTTCCTATCTGTAGGTCGAACTCCATTGACTATCTCATATGTAAGTTAAATATTTATAAGATAATGTGACAATTGTAGCCACTAATTTTGGTTGTGCTTTTCGCAGAAGCATTTTCCAGGTGTTCATCATGTAATTTTTTTAGCATACACGTTATGAATGCATGTTACATTAGTTTTCAGATGAGTTGGTTACAAATAGATTCATTTTCCGAGATGTACGGTGTTGTTCTAGTAGTTGCATGCTATGAGGGATTACCTTTGCAAGATTATTTCGAAGAAAAAAGGAAAACATGTAGCATTTTTGATAGGTAAACAATGCATTATTTCATCTATATGTGAGTGCTTAGAACATTTATACAATATACGGTACATTCATGTAGAAATAATGTACAAACATGAGGTACTGGATAATGTGATAATGCTAAACACATTTACACATGATGTTTTACCATCGTATAACTCTTATGTTTGAATTACTCCTGTGCTATGAAATTAGAACGTCTTATTTTTCTTATTTCTATATATTTGATCTAACTCATATCATTAAAGCAACAAAAATGAACACAATTAGAAAATATACCATTAAAGACAATGATAACTTGGCTAACAGGTGTGTTTCTCTTCTATTTATTGTTATTTTATTATTTTTACATTATATAGCACAATTTTTTTTTTGCATTAATTTTAATGTGTTTTAACTAAAAGCAACGCTTTTTTGATTTTCAGGAAACATATAAAACTTAGGAATTCGGTTCGAGGATAATAATTACAAAGAGAAAAGTACATGAACATTTCTATAAAACGTTTGTATTTGCTGAAACTAAAACCTATTTAGAGTTTATGTACATTAGAAATGAATTCACATTATCTCATTCTATTTTCATTAGATAGTTCTTGCTTAGTTTCAATTATAATGTTCTTTTAAGCATTGATTTCAATGTCTTATTTGTGAACAGGAAAAATATATAAAATTCTAATGATGTTACAATAGAGATGGATGAGGGTGTAGAGATAGAAATGAGAAGTACTACAGAAACAAATATCGCAATAGACAAAACAAAAGAAACAAAAAGCCAATGAATAAACAAAAGCAAATAGGTAGTTCTATGCAGTTTTAGTTAACTATATATCAAATTTCTTTTTTGTGTTTTTGTTCCTTTTTTTGAATTTATTTCAATTCAATTCTCATGACTAGGAAAAACGAAATTGAGTCTATGCCATTGTTGTTCAAAGATATAAATAATAATATAACTGGGAGGATTTTTTCTGGACTTGTCTTGGTTACATATCGAACATTTTTGGACAAATAAAACTAGACAAAAGCAATACTCCATGCATATTTAATAGATAAGAAAGTGAAAATGAGAATAACATTGATTGTGCCAACAAAATTTATCGAACAACCTGAAACAAAATTTATTGCAAATGTTTGTGTTTCCATTAGAGATTCCGAAATAATTCTAAAGAATAAATACGACAGTGGTGATTATGAAAAACTATTTTTCTAAATAGTTTTAGCAGTGTATAAAATATTTGTCCTATTTGTGAAGAGTATTGATTCTTTCCAAATATGACGTTTACAAACATGTCACATAATGAAAATTCATTTCCAGTTGGAACAATCACTACTATTTCAATTTTGGGAACACACACAACAATGAAATATATGTTGGAAATCAAAGACAACAATGTATAATAGGATAGGGAAACAATAATCTTTGATTTATTTGAATGTTTCAATATTACAAAGTTATTTTCCATGTGTTATATAGTTTTCATCTACTATTTTACAAATTCTACATATGTGACAGGTTCAAGTACCCGATAAAATTGTTTTGGCATGACTTTCAATTCAAATACAATTGCAGGAAAACATTTTTCCGCTAATCTTGATCAAAAATATAGTTAGAAAACATGAAAGAGTTTTCCTAACTTCACAATCAATGCTCATATATCCATTTAAAATAGGAAAGATATCTGAAAATATAAGAAACCTGCTTTCTTCGCTAAGTGGAATATGCATGGTAAACTTTATTATATTATTTATATAGAGATAGATAAAGAAAAAATAACAAAAATAAATTTGATTTGATGTTACTAGGCCTCTATTTTCTATATCAATTTTAGAGTACTTCCAAGGACACGTGACAATGACTAGTGCATTATACAAAACCCATTTGAGACTATATGTGTGAAATACAGTAGTCCAATTACAAGTACTAAAACTATGAATAAAACTATGCTTTATTGCACCACTTTCTAGTAGGACTCTCGCTTCATTTATTTCCATCAGCTAAACTAAATTATGCATACAATGAAAAGACTTAAATACAGTGCATTTTGAGAGGCATGGAACTAGAAAAAAGTATTACCTGAACTATGAGAATTTTCCTATGAGAAATATTGTATAGATAAATCAGTTGTTATTGATATGTTGTCCAATTTTGAGACACATGGAACATTTAAAATAAACCATCAAAACTTGATTATACATATACAATGATGATTTTATTTGTCTACATTTTCAAATCTAGTAATGACACAATTCTCGTTGTTTGCATTGTTAAGCAACTTAACATTTACTTATAGTTTATGGTTTAAGAATTGGACTATTGTTAAAAAACTATTTCATTTTACTTGATGATTGGGACCTGATTTCACATTGTTAAGAAATATACTATATTCATGAGAACAAGATTAGGAATGCAATCATTAGATAAAACAAAGCGATTTCTTCTACTAATGCAAATGCTAATATGACATTGTGCAATAATGTATTTCAATGTGTTATTTTGTTCAAGTTCTATGTTTTATATTATGCTTTTTTGTGTTTTCTTTTTTGCAATATCGTTTCTTACATTGTTTTATTTATTTATCAAATTTTCAAGTTCTATAACTACTCAGACAATATTGCAACTTGGTTACGTGAGATTTTACAACTTAGTTAATCATTTTTCAGTGACATTTTTATTCATTAATGGAGTTTGCAATCACAATTTTCTTTGTTTACATTGTCAACCAATCCAATATTCTTTCTACAAAAAAAGTTATTTCATGCAATATTTAAACAAATATCTAAATAAATTATTATCATAAATAGATGAAACAAATTTCTAAATCGAATAAGCAAGACCATGATATAAGTTATAAAATATTTTGCATCTATACATACATCTGTAATCCAAAATAGTCTTATATGTTTTTCTTCTTTATGTTGTTGAGAATATTATAAGACATAACATTTAACATATTATTGAATTTCAAAATTGGTTGAGAAAATAATAAAGTTTGGGAACAATTTCTTTCCTAATTAACCATTGGTTTTGGAGGTTAAAGCTTCTATTGATTATGCTACCAAATGGAAATTTGATTGTTGTGTTCATGTTTTTCAAGAGCTCCTTTTGCAACATGCTTATGGTGTCTAGTTCATCTTGGAAACACCTAAACATTTTCTAAAGTTCCAATACCTTTCTATTAGCATTAAAATACCTTGACTAAGAATTAAGATATCTTGGATCTCTCCATGTACCTATTCCTGCATGCTTCTATGATGGTTGCTTTGGGCCATTTTTTCAATCTTAGTAACAAATTTAGAAAACAATAGGCAAATTATAAAGAAAAACTTGAAAACACTTAGTATTTTCAGAACAAACAAAACAAGTTGATTTCCAAGAACTTACTCATAAATCTACAAAAAAAATAAACATTGACAAATTTCTTTGATAGGAAACAAGACTGCATATAATGTGTCAAAGGCGATAATTCATCTAAACCACGAATTGACATCTAATTTCTGAAACGACATTTAACTACTATCAATTTAATTGTATTCATTAACCAGTGAGCGTCATTAATATGGATAGAACTTATTTTCTTGATCATCAATCAGAAAATATTGTTGTGAAATCGATTACTTTAAATCATATATGTTTTACTTAAGTTCCAACTTGACATAGTCCAATTGATACAATTATGTTTCATGATTGATCCATTTTGCACACTTTATAAATCGATATTGAGATACTATTTTATCAATATCCTATTCTATTTTGATTAAATAAAGTTCTCTTGCTAACAAATAGGAATATTTTTCACATTTATTCACCGAACCAACACGTATTCAACACATTTACTATGCAAACTTGTCTTGCTATGAACCAAATTTTACCATGTGGAAGACAAAGTGATTTCATATCTTAGATGTCAATTCATGACCTAGATGCCTTATTTCCTTTGTCACACTATCCAAATATTCAATGAACTCTGTTCACTTAAATACGTGAATTAAGTAACAATTTATAACTTGGTATGGGTTTTGTCATTTTGTGTCTAGCTAAAAACTAGCATTACAAAACTATTATAAGATTTTTATGCACAATAAAAGCTTTGATTGTAAACTCTTCACTTTGAAAGGAAAAATAAAATATTACACTATCGATAACAACTAAACAAAACTTTTAGTATCATTGCATTGCCAAAAACGATTCTGCTTTGAACATCATCAGAAAGCTAAGACTAAATAGCACCATCTATCTCAATTTTGCACCTTCATATAGGCACAACATAATAGAAATAAGTCTCAAACTGTTTAGTTGAGAAATAGCCTTGGAAATAGATCTAATATTCCATCCAAGACACAGAAGCATGTCCATTCACAAAACTATCACTTGGTCTCCAAACTAATGTCTAATTTGTAAACTGTACCTCCTCCACATATCCTCTGTTTATAACTAATCTTTCTGACTTGTCACGTGTAGATACAAACTACTAATCACCAACACCAACACCAACAACATCTCTAACCAAAGCTGCTCTTTTAAAATCACTATGTATACTTTAATTCACCAAATAAATATTGAAGGAGTATTTTATAATATTGATAGATATGATTTTATTAATATGTTTGCAACCAGTAACCATTACACAATGCATCAAATTAAATGCTATTAAATTCTTCAATGATAACATAATTGCACATCGATATTCTAAATAGATATTAATATCACTGCTAAGCATTAATTAATTATTCATTGCTACTTGAAATGTCTAAGTTTCTGTATCTTCGTAAACATTACCATCTTGACAATTTTTTGCATATAACACACTTGTCCTTTCTCACACACTCTAGTACTAAATTATTCCAACAATTTGTATGTTACTTGTTATTATTATAGTAATTACATAATAAAATATTTTTTAAACACTATTATTAAATTGCACAAATAAGAAGTACAATATGCAATATTAAACTTGATAAATGAGAATTGATATTGTATATTGGATTTGAAGTGCAGAGAATTTGACTGTGCATAATTGTATGTTATATTTTAAATCTCTCGCACTCGCTCTTCGCATTCAAACAAAGCTCTGTACTCTCGTACGTCTTCCAAGAAAAAATCTACAATGCAATCTCTTTAGTGCAAAAGAAATTGAGCATACAACATCGTGGGAAAATCACTATTCTTTGCACTTTTGTAGAATGATTTCATTATCGAGAGAATTTTCTGCAAACAAAATTCATTGTGTAGAAATATTTCATTATGCTGAGAGATTTTACTGTGCGGAGAGAGCTTTCATTATGCTAATATCTTTTACTGTGTGGAGGGAATTGAGCGAACAACTTTCATTATGTAGTGAGAGATTTTATTGTGTGCAGGGGATTTCAAAGTGTAAAGTTTTACTGCACTCTGTAGAACCTTTAATTAATTAGCTAGTGGTATTCAAAATATGATATAGTATTAAAATATTACCAATAATATATAATAAAAGTGATACAAAAGAACTATGCAGAGAGATAATACATATACTGATTATGATGCAAACAAATTCACATTTAACATTGACGAATTAATAATTCTTAGTGGTGATATTAATATATATTCAGATAAATGATACGCAATCACATTATCACTAAAATTATCAATATCATTTACTCTTATATCAATAAAATCGTATCTATCAAGATTATAAAATAAAATTTTGGCATTTATTTAGTGAACTCAAGTATATAGACATATCTCTGTAACCAATATGCCTTATAGAAAATTGAAACGATATGAAAATATCCTTTATACACTTCTATTTGCATATTTATTTTGTCACAAATATGTTTAATCAAAATTAGATAGCTAGACAATGTGACCATGCCTAGACAAAATCATATTAAATATAATAAAGCATCTACTGTTGTTTGTTTAAATTGCATGGATTATGGAATTTGTTGTGATTGCATGTATTATAGTTATCATTTACTAATTTTGTTATTAATGATAGAATGATTGATGAAACTTTAATTGGGAGTGCGATTTGTCCTTATTGGGAAATGTGGAGGTAGAGTGAATTTTTTTATTGTGTGAAGTGCTTCTCTATATTCCCTTATCTCCACACATACATGTCCTCTGCACATAATAAACCATCTCAAAGCTATTTATGCATATTTGGTAATATCATGAGCTTTGGCATCATTGGAAAAATTATTGGCAACCTCTACTGCTAATTAATTTTTTGAGGCCATGCTTATTTATGTAGGGCTCACATTTTCTTATTATTCAAGAATGCTTGCAATTTTATAATTTTTCGTTATTGCGGAGTTTGGGTGAAATGCTTCTCCACAAAAATTTCATTATTAGCCTTAATTAACTTTTAATATTCAGTAATACGATCTCTAGAATGTTGTTACACGAGGATGGATAATGGATGTGAAAGTGTTAAAAACAATGAATGAAGATTCTACTGTACATATCTAATTTTCACGCGTGGAAATTTTTTTATTTTCAAATTTGATGAGGAAATGAGGTGAACGAACACAACCTTGTATGTCATCAACCAAGATTTATTCTTCTAATGCTCAAAAACTTGAAGAAGGATTAACACAGTTCACAATTAGACCATATAAGCTATTCTAAACTAATTTTCCTCATATAGTATTCAAAATGAACGTACAAGCACCTTAACTTCTGGCTCAAGCTCACAAGGAGGGGAATCCTGGTCAATGGTGGAGCCAAAGATACTCTCCCCATCCTACAGTAAAATCCCATGTTGCACCATGATATCCTTATCTGCTTCGTTATCATTCTCCATTAGCAATGATAAATTCTAGATCAATGACCATTTTAACTGAAGAAATGCAAAGCTCTTACTCTACAACTCCAGAATTGCGCTACATAAAATTCAACCTGTATGACACCCACCAACAATCTAAATATAACATCGATCTAACTTCCCTTGATTTAAATCCTCTATCTTCGCCATTAATTCCAATTCGATCCACACATACCAAACAATTTATACTATCAACACACAATTAATTTAACTATGAACAAATTTGAATTAGTATTGTTATGCTTCCTTGTGCGAATATTTTACTGTGTGGAGGACAGGGAATGTGAAGGAGAACAGGGGTGTAGAGGGAAAATTAATTTTAAACTATTTTCCATTTGAAACATTTACAAATTTAAGGTACGAAATGAAAGATGCGTCTATGACAAGATATGAACGAAGGTGCAGAGGGAACTTTATAACTTTAATTATTAATATAATGATATTTCATATTTTCCTATTACATATACATAATTTTTCTCAATATACAAATTGATTAAGGTAGGGCTCTTTCAGTGTTCTTTTTCGAGAATAAAATTTTCAATTCCGCTTTCATACTCCACACAATTATGAGATATTTCATTATGAGGGCACAACCTTTAATGAATTAATTAGTATCAATATTTAGTGTAAAAGAGGTTTATTCTGCGGGACTGTAGAAAAATCACTATTATTGCACTTCCACACTTCTTCCTAAAGCTAGCTAATAACATAGTGGTGGGGCCCAACACTGTTTATAGGTGTTAACATGAACACGAGTATTTTTTTTAAAATTTTGTGATTGAAAAAATTTATTATGAGTTTGAGCATGTATGAATTATGTGAAAGGTTTTTCATTGTGTCGAGTGTGGAGGTCCACACAATGAAACCTTCAAATATTACTCTACACAATGGCCATCCTGCGTGACCCCGCACATATTCCTAATTACACAGACATAACCATAAGAAAATATTCCCCCATGTAAATATGCTTATGCATAGATATTTCATTACAACCTTTAATCAATTGATTATCAAAGTCTTGAGCATAAAAGAAGTTGATTTTGCTGAACTGTAGAAAAATACTTCATCTCCGAGAGGTGTTCGCCAACATTTGTGCTTATGCAGAGAGTTTTATATCGACAAATTTCATTGTGAAGAGAGCTTTGATTGTAGAAATTTTTGTTCATGCTCCATCAACTTCAACCTATGCCAAACTTACTAATAAACTTGGTGAATTATGGCTATAATCCCTGACTCTATTCTTGCAAAGTTGCTCCAAAAATCTAAATATACCATCGATCTAAATTTCCTTGATTTTAAGCCTCTGCCTTCACCATTAATGTTGGCTTGATCCACAACTACCAAACAATCAAGAAAATCGAAGCCAATAGTGGAAACGTTTCACAATGTCGACATGTAATTAATTTAACTGTGATTTTTTGTTGAATTAATACTATTATGTTTCCTTGTGCAAAGATTTTATTATGGCAAAGGATGGGGATTTTGTGGGAGAATGGGCCTTTATAGGGAAAATTAAGCTTAAACTATTTTCCATTTAAAACTTTTACATATTTAGTTGTGTATGATATGTGCCAGAGAATATAGGTGCATAGGGAACTTTATAACTTTAATTGACAATCTAACGATATTTCGCATTTTTCTATTACATAAAAGTTTCACGTTTTCTAATATAATGATATTTCACATTTTCTACAATAAAAGTTTCAGTTTCGCTTGTGTTCTGCACAATTATGACAACTTTCATTAGAAGAGCACAACCTTTAATCAATTAATTAATAGTCTTTATCACAAAATAAGTTGTTTCTGCAAGAGTGAGGTAAAATCACTATTCTTATCACTTCCAAATTTCCTCATAAATCAAGTTAATAAGATAGTGGTGGGGATGAACATTGTTTATAGGTATCAACATGAAGAAATGTGTTTTTGTAAATTTTGCAATTAAAAAATTTATTATTGAGTGTGAGTGTGTATGAATTGTGTGGAAGGTTTGTCATTGTGTAGAGGTCCACACAATGAAAGCTTAAGAGATTCCCCCCCCACAATGGAATTCCTTCACACTCTTGCACATATGTATAGTTACACAAACATAACCATAAACAAACCTTACCCTACTTATGTAGAGAGTTGTGTGCGAAGATTTTGTTGAACAATCTAGGGAAAAGTAGTGCAGTGTGATTCTTCATTACTTGATAACAATTTGTAGATTCTTTTTACTTTTCTTGTTAGATTATTATTCTTCTTCTTCATATTATTTCACATGTGTGCATGGCATCAAAATACTACCAAAACTAAATAACAAGAACACAAAGTTTGGGTCTTTGCCAGGGACAAAACCTTTCCACTCTTCAGAGGAAAACCATTTGTAAGTTTTCTCTTATTAGCTTCTTATTTGAAAAGTTGTCAAACCCTAGACCTTTGACAAGGATATCCTCCAAGCATGAGTCAAATCCTTCCTCTCTCTACACTATAACTTCTGGCACATGGACCTCTTCCTTCTGACACTTTACTCCTTATTACTTCTTCCTTCTTTTGTTGCTTGTCCAAGTCATAATTCTCTTCTTCTTAGGAGAAACCCTATAACATTAGGGCTTCTATACTTCGCTATAGGGAGAACCTTATTCACTTTCCTTAGAGACCTTGTAGAACTAGTTTTACCTCTGAATGATGTCGCTCCATGTGTTTCTTTCATCTTCTGTCAAATCTGCAAAGGTTATTCCTGCTGTACTTGTGGAAAAAACCCTAAAACAGTTCTTTTAACCTCACTAATCTTTCCTTCTTTCTTCACTGGAGAGAGAGGCCTTGTAGGCCTATTTTTCACCCAAAATAGTGGTATATAACAATATTTATTTTACTTCTACTATGGCCGTAGGTAGGTCTTCCTAAACCTTGCACATGTGGATGCAGAAACCCTAGAAAATTGTCCTCTTATCCTCGATGTTCTGTCAGAATCCTTATCATGCTCTCTTTTTAACCCTTTTCCTTGGCTTATCTTCATCCTTCCTCGTCCTCTTTCTTTATTTTGGATTTCAGAATGAATTATTCCAAATGAGGAGTGGACAAACTCTATAAATAGACGTCTGTCCCTTCTCTTTTAGGCTGACTTGACCTTCCATAAGGATGACTTGATAATTTGCTCTATAATTTATTTTTATTCATTATTTTGCTACTTAGAGACTTCGTTGGTGCTAGGAGAGGATTTGACTATGCTTGGAGGTGTTCCCTTGACCTTGTATGTTGACATACATGATGTAACATGCCCTTAAAGGGTGTCATCATAATTATATTTTGACTTTGACTCTATAGAAACACTTCAAAATGTGCTTGACCTATTTTCAATGAGTAAGAAAATCATTGAAAAATAATATCAAAATAATTTCTCTTTTCTTGAATAAGTACGAATATCAAAAATACATTTATGAAGACCAAACCTAGTTACATTTCCTTCAACACTCCCTCTTAATTAGGGAGGTATCCATACAACATTACAAGGTGATTGGAAATTTTCAATCTTGAAGAATTCACATAAGAGAAACTGGATTTGTAATCCATCTGTTATAGCATCATATCCATCAGCATTGTCATAGTGCAAGGCCTTGACTGACAACTCCCTCTCTTTACAAGACTATGAGCGACAATGTTGGTGAGACCAATGATTTATAGACACCTTCATCATTGTCTCTCAAGGTACATACCCAACTGAGTGTTCTCAAGTATGACCTTCTAGGCCTATTCTTATCTTGGGTTCCCAGCCCTCAAAGAATACCAGTCCTCTTTCCTACTCTTGTCTTAGATGCCCTACACATCCTCAAAGAGTATCAGATGCTAGATTATTACTTAATCCTCCCATTATTTCTTCCCAAGTTCAGACAAGAATGTTGTGTCTATCTTGTGTCTACATTTCCATTCATGGCCTTCATCTAGACTTACAGTTGTTAGTCCTCGTATAGTGCATGACCGATGAAATGGAAAACATAATTGTCACTCCTTTGTAATCAGGGGTGATTCAAAAAATCCCTCTTGATCAGGGACCCATCAAAGCTCCCTATTAACTTGGGACTCTTCCTTCATCATCAGCTTCTTCTTCGTGGGTCATTCAGTTGCTTGATTTCTTTCTTGATGTCATGAAGTCTTCGATCGAACTTCTTCTAGGTACGGCACCATCCATCGATCAATTTCTTGGTTTGTCATTGCTTCGTGGAAAGTGACTATCAGGTTTTTATTGTCATCTAGGGTACACCTTTGTCATCTTGTCCATGATTTGGAATACTCTCCTCATGGATGCTTCATAGTACTTGCTAGGTTACATGCTTTGACCTAGTAGCCCATCACGACTTCATCCTGATATTGCTTCAAAATTGCCTCTTTTGTTGGATGAATTATTCAACATGACATCTTTGTAGATTAGAATCAATTATCTACACCTTTTGTATCTCGAAGGCCATCAAAGGTGTCAAGGGTCCTTTCTTCTTTTATCAGAGTTGTCCTGCCTTCTTTCGGGAGATGTATTTTCAAGGCATTTTATCATATAGTGATCCTTGGTGATCATTTTTTTCTTCACATGCTTGATCTATTTCTTCATTTGCTTCTCCTTGGATAGATAGGGCAACCATCTAATGCTTCTTGAGAGAGCATTCCTTCATTGTCTGCTTTATGGACTTGTCAACATTTCTTCTTTCTTCATAGTTAGCAATATTATGCTCCTTATGTGAGCGTATTCTTTTGTTGACCTTCATTGCATTGTAGTGCATTCATTTGAGCACGTCCTTGGTGAAAGAGATTCTTTCATTCTTTATCATGTTGTAGAACTACACCCATGACTCAATAATATACAAATGATAACATGAATTAAACTTTGATGCATACATACCTTATCTTGATTCTCCTTTGATCATCCTTTGGTGTGGCCCTTCTTGCTTCATCTTACCCTGCCTATATATCATTCTTTTCTTGAAACCCATGAATGGGATTCCCAATGAGACATCTCCTTGAGCCCATGAACCTTCTTTTGAATATTCTATTACAGTATCTTAAAGATCCTTGCCTTGCAAATGTTTTCATTCTTTTGATGATGTAGGTCTTCTAATATTATTATCATGATCAATTTTTCTTTCATCATGTATGAGGTCCTATATTAGGTATGCTTCTTTTACACAAATATCGTGAGCTATATCTGCCATGCTCCTATATTCTAGAAGACATTTCTACTTATAAATTTTCGTTCTTATCATAAATGCTACATCTACATGAGTGTCTAGAAATCTATGTAGATCATGCTACGAGATTATAAATGATGATTCTAGCCATGCAATTTAATTTATTACTACATGCTCCTATTCTACTTAAAACTTTGAAAGAATTATAGAAGTAAAGAGTTTGACCTAGTCATATTAGAGATCCAAATGATCTTCCTTCTTTTTCTTCTTTCCTTCTTCTTTCATTTCTCGAGTTATGTGAGCTTCTTTCCTCTTCCTTTTGTTGTTGTTGTCCTTATTAAGTTAAGGACAATTCCTTTTGTAATGTCCCTATTTTTGGAATCCAAAGAATTGGATCTTGGACATGTCTTTGTTGTTTGTTCATCGTGGACCAAACTTGAAAAATTTACCCTTTCTCTTGGCCATGGTAGAAAATTCTTGCTCCTTTTATCCCACATATTCCATTTCCTTAAGTCTAGTTTCCTTTGTTCTGCATAGAGACAAAATTTCACTGAGAGTGGTTACTTCCTTCTTGGCATATATGCTAAATGTGAAGTTTCTCCACTCCTCAGGTAGAGCATTGAGTACTATAGTTTTCATCTCTATGTCAGACATGACTTCCCCAAGATCTTGAAGTTGATCTCTCATTCCAAAGATTTTCATGAAGTAGGGATATATTCCTTCCTTTTTTATCTTCATCTTGTATAATTCATTCCTTAGAGATATTACTTCTCTGGTTGTAGATACCGATAATATCTCTACTAGCTTATCATAGATTTATTTTCTATGTCTCAAACTTGGAGAGATAGGGAATGAGAGAGTCTTTGATTGATTCTATTAGAATCCCTTGAGCTCTTGTCTCATCCTTATGATACTTGGCTAAGGCTTGAGTTTGTTCCTTAGCAGGGATAATGATATTCACTTTGACATGCTCTAGGAGTTCATTCTCCTTGAGTAGTAGATCAATCCTCTTCTTCCATGCAAGAAAGTTATTGATACCTAACAATTTATTGCTTTCCTTGAAAAAAGACATTGATGTATATTTAGAAGGGGACATGTACTTACTTGATAGATTTTTAGATGTAATGGTTTTGCTTCCTCCTCGAAGGCTTGATGGCTTGTCTTTCCTGGATCTTGATGTTCTTCATGTTGCCTTCTCCAAGTGGACTTTCTTGGTGATGATTTTTACTTGATGACTTGTAGCTTGATGTAGGTCCTGCTTCAATCTTCTCTTCTTTGTAGGTGCCTTCATGTAAGGCTCTTCTTCTGGCTTTGTAGACCTCCATGATGGATGATGGATTGTAGACCCTTCTTGTCCTTGAAGTGGTCGAGATTTCTAGGCTTGGTGCTTCAACTTTGTAGATCCTTCTTCTTGATGAGTGTTCTTGAGTTTCCCTTTCTTTGATGTGTCACCTTAGCTTTGATACCATGTTGAAGAATCTAGGGCAAAGTAGTGTAGTGTGATTCTTCATTACTTGATACAATTTGTGGAGTATTTTTACTTTTCTTGTTATCTTATTCTTCTTCTTATTCTTATTAGTGCATATGTGTGTACTTCATCAAATTTCTACCAAAACAAAATGACAAGAACACAAAGTTTGGCTCTCTTCCATGGACAAAAACTCTCCACTCTTGAGAGGAAAAACCTTTGTAATTTTTATCTTATTGAAGCTTGTTATTTGAACAATGTCTAAACCATATAACTTTGACTAGGATATCCTCCAAGCATGCATCAAATCGTTCCTCTTTCTACACTATAACTTCTGGCACATGGACCTCTTCCTTCGGGCACTTTACTCCCTAGTACTTCGTCCTTCTTCTGCTGCTTGTCCAAGTCAGACTTCTCTTCTTCTTAGGAGGAACCTTATAACATTATGGATTCATTACTTCATTATAGGGAGAACCTTCTTCACTTTCCTTAGAGACCTTGTAAACCTAGTTATACCTCCAAATGGTGCCTCTCCATGTGTTGCTTTCATCTGCTGTCAAATCTGCAAAGGTTATTCTTATTGTACTTGTGGATAGAACCCTAAAATAGTTCTTTTAACCTCGTTGAGCTTTTCTTCTTTCTTCACTGGAGAGAGAGGCCTTGTAGGCCTATTTTGTACCCAAAATAGTGATATATATGATCTTTATTTTCTTTCCGCTATGGTTATAGGCAGGCCTTCATGAAACTTGCATGTGTGGCTACAAAATGCCTAGAAAACCATCTTCTTATCCTCTTTCTTCTGTCTCCTTATCACACTGTCTTTTTAACCCTTTTCCTTGGCTTATCTTCATCCTTCCTCATTGTCTTTATTGCTTGCGGATTTTAGAGAGAAGTATTCCAAATGAGGAGTGTACAACCTCTATAAATAGAGGTTTGTCCCTAATCTTTTAGGATGACTTGACTGTCCACAAGGTCGACTTGACAATTTTCTCTATAATTCATTTTTATTCATTATTTTTCTACTTGGAGACTTCACTGGTGCTATGAGAGGGTTTGACTATGATTGGAGGTGTTCCCATGACCTTTTATGTTGACATACATGATGTAACATGCCCTCAAAGGGTATCATCATAGTTACATTTTGACTTTGACTCTCCAGAAGCACTTCAAAATGTTCTTGACCTATTTTCAATGAGAAAGAAACTCATTTACAAATAATATCAAAATAATTTCTCTTTTCTTGAAGAAGTACAAATATAAAAATTAAATTTATGAAGTCTGAACCTAGTTACATTTCTTTCAATAGATATTTCATTATGCGAAAAGCTTTCATTGTACAAATTTTTGTTCGCACTCTACACAACATTTATTCATTTGACTAGCCATTAGAGAAATTTTGGGGTAAAAATGAGCCTCAAAATAAAAGTGCACAATGAAAATCAACTTTATAAGAGTCAGTAGGATTCAATATGATGATGTCAACCATAGAGGATGATTCACCATTTTTGTAGTAAAAAAATAAAAAAACTAAAAAACTAAAAAAAACTATTTTTTCAATTGTTACAACCTATCTCCCTATGATTTTACTCAAATTTCGAGTGGGAGCACTTGTTGGATGCACAGTTTATTTTTTCATCTAAGAAGTACCCATGTTACATACATTTGATAAAGCTAGAAAAGATCCTAAGGTTAAAAATGAACCTAAAGATTAGAGTTTAGGGGTGCATTTTTTGTTTATCTAAGGTTCCCTTGTCCTTTAGGCCCCTAAACACCATTTGTATCTACTTATGATCAATGAAAGACCATGTGGACCCTAAGAATATGAAATGTAATTATGTTATCACATTTTGATGCGAGATTCCCTACATTGGTGAAACTGGCAGCTAAATAAATTAGAGGATTTAAGAGCATGCAACAGACATCAAGCATGGGAGGACCCGCTCCTCAGCATTAACAAAACAATGCAGAAAAGATGAAACCCCACATTACACTAAAGAGGCCTGAGTCATTGCGAGGATTGATAATTTCCATCACCAAAAGTTTAGGGAAGCATTAGAGATCGAAATGAGACCTAGTAATCTGAATAAAGATGACCGGTAGAAAATTAGCAATTGTTGGATCCTTGGCATTTCTGTTTAGGTTCTATTTATCTGGTTATTTTGTCTTTTTTCCTTAAATTTCCACCCTTCTTTTGTTTCATGTCATTGTTTGCCTTTTTCTGGCCTTGTGATTTCTAGCTTCTTTTATTCTTATTCCATTTTTTATTTATGATTTATTATATTTTTTGCATTATGTAATCCTTTAATTTATTTTTATTTATTTATTATTATTAATTTATTTTTCTCAATTTATTTCCCTAAATAAATAAATAAATGAACAATCTTAACATATTAATTATAGAATTATTTTCTTTAACCCATTTTAAAAATAAATCATGACTTTTTCAAATATTATTTTCTTGATGAATAATAATATAATAAAACAACATATCATATAAATATAATAATAATTAATAATTAATGTTAATTAATATAATTGAATAAATGTAACTTTGAATTGATAATTATATTTATTTATAATATTTTGAGTTGACCTTCACTTATTACCTTGTTAAGATTGACCCAATTTAATTTGTTAAGATTTTAATCGTCTTTAAAATTGAAACTTCCAATCTATTTCCTTTAATAAATATTTCATTTAATTCAAATAAGACCCATTTCAAATCGAACCATTGGAATATATTGCCTATTTAACGCACAATATCTCTATTAATGTGGTGTTTAGATTTTCCATCTTGACCTAACCATGGTACATTGGGATGGTTAAAAATGTCTATATAATTTAGTTAATCACAATTTTACCAAAAAAGATTTCATATCAAAAATTTTTATTAATTTATTTATTTAATTATAACTATAAAATAATTTATAATTTATTAATTAAATAATATTAAAAATAAGTAAATTGAAAAGCCCTCCAAGGTTCCTTAGATGCAATGATCGAAAAGAAACCTCACGGGGCTCTCTAGAAATTTCCTCCAAATCCCCGTTAATTAAATAATATTAAAAATAAGTAAATTGAAAAGCCCTCCAAGGTTCCTTAGATGCAATGATCGAAAAGAAACCTCACGGGGCTCTCTAGAAATTTCCTCCAAATCCCCGTGTGGTTCGTCATCCTCCATTTCACCATGTCCTTCATAAATACATTAAACCTTATGATAAACCTTTTTTTGTTATTTTGAATCTTGTTTATTTTTAAATAGGTCCCTCATCCTCCATCTCACCATGTCCTTCATGGATAAACATTAAACCTCACGATAAAACCGTTTTTTGTTATTTTGAATTTTATTTATTTTAAAGTTAATTTATGTAAATCACATTTTGGTTATTCTATATATTTTAGATTTATTAATATTTTAAATATAAATTAATTTAAATAAAATTTATTTTTATTATTTGAAACATAGGTATAAGCTCAGCTCTTTGGTTCCCCGAATAATCAATCGACCAGTTGGGCAGATCATTCCTCGGATCATATGAATAGTGGATGTGATTGTCATAGCCCATGAAGTATTGGTGGGTTTGATAAAAAAAAAAAACACAAAAAAAACAAATATATGTCATTGATATTAAGCCTCACATCACGTACTATTCACAATGTCATGATGTATGAGGCTCAATGCTTTGCAATAACATTAATATATGCCATATATAGTTTATATGTTCAGTGACTTGGTTTTTTGTCACATAAAATATCAAAGCCATGTTGTATAGTATTATGATACTATGTGTGATTTTTTGATAATTGGTTGAAATTGTAGGTTAGTTTGTTTTTAAAGTGGAAAATGATTCAGTGAGTTATATATTTATCAGAATATTTAGGCGTTGTTTATTAATGTTACAAATTTGTCACAGTTTTTTTTGGAATTTAGTAAAAAAAGTTTTTAAAAATTAGAGTGTGAGAGGGTTTAAATATTTTAATTTTTATTTTATTTTAATGGAAATGGATTCAACATAATCAAAATTTTTGGGCACTCAAAATTTTGAAATTTGATTGCTGTAATCTAGATTTTCAAAAATTTCTTACTAAAATTTATTATAATATGACCAAAATTTGTTTTCTGTTACTAATTTATAATTTTTTCTGAAATTAAACTAAATATTTGTGTATATTATGTTTTTTTTGTAAATATGAAAATTGGAAAAGGTGGTTGTCGAAATCTTTCTTCGTGGAAAGTTTCCATATTCTATTTTTTTACAAATGCGTCAATGAACAACAACGAATAATGAGATACTCTACAAATTTTCCTACATTTGTTTACAGATGCTAAATAATTCTCGTCTGTGGAATAATTTTGTACGTTGCATTCCAATCAATAACTTACTAGTAGCTGAAACGAATTTAAGCTTATGTTGCATTCCAACCAATAACTTACTAGCAGTTGAAACGAATTTAAGCTTATTCATGCTTAATGGCACATGTAAAATATTCATTTAATATTTATTTTAAAGATAATATGAAATATGAATAATTTTTTGTTTATACAATTTTATGCTAAATCTTTTGATTAGATGTGTGGTACAATCCTGTTTTAATTGAACTATCGTTTCTCGTTTTCTATAACGGGGGATGTGAATAGTTATGCCTTCGACAATAAGGCTGTCAGTTCTCATCCCACATTATCTCTCTGGATTTGGTAAAATAACGTCAGCGAAGATCATGAACAACTTTATGATAACTCTTAAATTCCAGAATTCCTTGTGGTATTTTATGAATGAAATTTATTTTGTTAGTTTAATTATGAGAATTTAAATTATAATATATATATATACTATATTATATATATGTTGGGGAATGCATAAGTGGTTATATTTTTCGTTCAAATGTAGTGATGTAATTTCAAAATTTTATCTTTTTATCGAATTGAAATCTTAAATATTCATATAAGCGTCGTGAATTTTGATTCGGTGTAAAACAATAATTTGTACAGAACTATGTTGTTGTAATAATATTTTTTGCTAAAAAAAATTGTGTCGTATAATTTATCGATTTTCCATTAAATAAAATGTTTGTCCTTGCAAATTTTCACACATCTTAAGAGGTATGTATGTGTTCATGTAGCATAACTTATGTCTAAAATATACAATTTTTAATACACACGATATGCATATGAAAACATTATTTTTCTATACAAAATTATATTTTTATTATTTTTTAAAGTTGACAAATTAATATTTCAATTACATTTTTCAAACCCCTATGTTCATGTAAGATTTTTTTCCACAATTTAAACAAATTCAAAAACCAAGAGTACCCTTTGGAAGAGGACTCAGAAATGAAAACACTGATATTTTTTGAATTTTGTATATTTTTTTTATTGAGTTTTTATTCATCCTTTTGAAAATTTCTAAAAAATTTCAATCATTATGTTTAAAAGAAATTAGATGAAAAATATCATATGAATTCGAAAATTTCAAGCTCATATGCCATTGGATAGGGGATTCATTCAAAAATCCAACATGATCAACTCCGCCACCTAAAGAGAAATTTTGACTTAAATATGCCAAGTTACAAAACAATGTTGCAAATAAATTTGCAAAAGGGGAGCTAAATCTCTGCTTTTTAGGCTCTTGACAGTTCAATCAAGTGTTCAAAATGCTTGATCAAGTGCTTGAAAAACATTTTAAAATAAGTCGATCAAGGGTTTAAGAAACCCTCTATTGAGCCCTTAACGTGGTTCAACAAAGAGTCGATCTACCTTTAAGGCTCGATCTAGCCTATCACTTGATTTAGCTTTAAGGCTTGATCTAACCTACAGCTTGATCTAGCTTTAAGGCTCAATTAGGCTACTTTTTTTGAATTTTGCGCTTAGGTTGTATTGGCGGGAAATTTCAAAAACATGGCTTGATAGAACCCATTTCTTGATCGAGCCACTAGCTTCATCAATCTCCTAGATAACCTTAGGTTACACAAGATCGATAGCTGATTTATTTTAATGCTCAATCGAGCTATCCTTAAACCCTCAAACAACTCAACCAAGCACTTAAACTTGTTGAATCAAGCTACCGTTTTTCACCCAAAATGCATCCTCGCTTGCCAAAAAGTGTAACCTTACTTCTCACACACACACATAATGTTTTTTAGCTTTGAACATGACACCTAATTTTTCACATGATTTGCACTTTTCCGAAAACTAAATTAATAATGTCAGAGAAAAGTAGTAAAACTTATAAATAATTAGCGTTTCCCTCTTAGCAAAATAAACAACATAATTTACATCATAGTATTTGAGTGATTATTGTTCAAACATAGAAATAGTTACCCTCTCCCTTAGTAACTCTTAGTAAACTAGACAATATAATTTGCATCAGAGCATTTGAGTGATTATCCACCCATTACAAGTTTAAAATTATGATTAAGGGAGAAAAAAATTTAAAATTAAAAAAAAAACCACATTACAGAACTCATCAAAAGGCTATGAGACTTTCCAGAAAATAACAAGTTCCAGTATTAAGAAAAGCAACTAGAAAACTATTCAATGTGGAGGTTTTCTATTAAGAACAAATTTCCTCAGATTACTAAACAATTTTTCTATTCAATGTGGAGGTTTTCTATTAAGAACAAATTTCCTCAGATTACTAAACAATACAATTAGGGCTAGTCCATTCAAACAATTTCTTCTGAGAAAAAATATTTATATGTGGTAATATTCTATGGAAATTCCATGTTAGATAACCCATTTGTGGATAAACCTAAGGCTTCATTTCCTTAACTTCAAGAAAATGAATCATATAACTTAGGCTATTTTCCCTTAACTAGGTTTTTTTTTTTCATGCGTTTAAATAAATTGTCTTCTATTGAGGAGGAGGGGGAAACTCTCACCACCTCTGATAGACTGTTCAATGAAGCCCAAAGCTACCATAGAATCGACATGCAACAAAAAGAAAAAAGTTAGAATAATAAAAACATTTTTTTGCAAAGAAACCAAATAAAAGAAAAACAATATTGGTTGGGGACAACCATTTATACCTTTTGAAAAAACTAGGTAGGTTAAAACTTTGCTTGCACTTGGAAAAGAACAACCCAAAAGAAAGTAAGGTTGGGTTCACAAAACAACTTGAGAAATGAATTCAACAGAGAGCAGAGAGGAATTCTATGAATGTTTCAAATAATTATAACACCACTGCTTCGCCTCCCGCCGAATGACCTTACATATGTATGGGATCATCCACTCCATTTTTCCTTGCCTTACACCACTCTACTTAATTTTTCTTGCAATGATAAAATAAATGATAAGAATGACACCAAGAAATAGTCCTCAAATGCATGAAATACCATCCAAGGCACTGCATTAAAGTAGTTAATATATTAAAATAATTTATATTATTAATAATATATATTATATATAAAAGCTACATGGAAAAATTTGAGAGGACATCTCCTTAGAAGCCTTAAATTTGAGCGTCATATTACAAAACTTCTACCTTATGTTTCTACTTACAAACCCCTTAACCCAAATGTAGGTTAAGACAAACAGTAACCATGAAGCGAATTTTTTATTATTATTATATATATATATATATGCAAACCAAAATCGTAGTAATTTACTTATGTAATACGCCGACAAGTTCCCTAAGGAAAATTCTAAACCCAAGACTATGTGTGGCTCTACGAAACCATCCACTAAGGAGAAGAAATTTTGATGATTCTTTTCTCCGTAGCAAATGAAAAGAATTGGACAACTCGAAACCCTCACTGGCACAAGCCCAAATGAACTAGAACGACAAAGAGGCTGCCAAGGGTGTTATGAAAACTCACCATAAAAAACACATTGAAAACCCATGTCATCTGGACCATCAATAAGGATACACATCACCCACAATGTGACAAGGGAATAATATAATTAAATGACTCGTTCAGGTGGCCAAGATGAAAGATGTTGACACGTTTATCCAAGTGGCCACGGAGGAGAGCTTCCATCCAAGTCTAGAGGGTTTGACGCATGAGTTGCAATACTATCTAGTTGGGTTGGACAATAGTCCATCATGCCCGAGGAGGTTTACAAATGAATAATCATTACACAATAAAAGAAATAAGGCTAGAGCCCGGATGAAAATAATTTAATAAATAAAATTATTAAAAAAATAAATAATTTTAACAGGTTTTGCTGAATGTTAACTTTGGGGATAAAAATTTAATTTTACTCAAATCCAGAACTAATCTCAAGTCAACACAATATCAAATGCATTTATTCTCTTCTCACAATAATAAAGCCCAAATTAACTACAATAAAAAATAAAGAAGGTTAGACATAATACATGAGGAAGAAGGAATATCTCATGCAATCAAGGATGACATCGTAAATTGATAAATAAAATTATATGAAACAATATGATGTACAAAATTTTATCATGATTTGATGAACAAATATCAATGTTAGAATGTGACGAAAAACAATCAACATCACATTCTAGCAAACAAAAATTGGTGACAAAATGTTACGAACATAAATTGGCATCACAGTGTTATGAACAAGAATTGATGTTGCAATGTGATGAACAAAAATTGACATCCCAATGTAATAAACAAAAATTAGCATCATAATGTGATGAACTAAAATTGATGTTAACAAAGTTTGACATTAAAATATGTTGAACATAAATAATCATTATAAAGCAATGAAAAACATCAACGTCGCAAATTGAAAAGAAAATTTCATGTCATGTTACGATGATCAATATCTGGAATCACAATGTGATGGACATAAAATTGACCTCTGAATGTGATTTTACAAAACTTGATGTCACAATGTGACGAAGAAAAATCAACTTTGTAATGTGACAAGAAAAAGATGTCGCTATATGATGAATAAAAATAGATGTTGTAGTGCAACAAATTAAAATCTACTTTGCAACATGATGAATATACGTCATCATTTTAATGCAACAAAAAAATTAACATTACAATGTGATGAACAAAAATCCACGTCACTATTTGTCCAGATATCATTGTCTCAAAGCGATGAACAAAATTATTCACAATGTAAAGAACAAAATTAACATTGCAATGTGATGAACAAAAAATGATGTCATAATATGACAAACAAAACATGACATTGCAATGTGACGAATAAAAAATGATGTCACAATGCAGAAAACTAAAATCAGCATTACAATGTGATGAATAAAAATAAACACTGCAATGTGATGAACAAAATTCGACATCATGTCAATATGACGATTAAAAAATGGCATCATAATATGAGAAATAAAAATGACATTATAATGCAATGAACAAATATTGACATCATTATGCAATGAGTAAAACCATGGTCAACCATAGTCATCCAAATTTAATTTGGTCAACCATAGTTTCCCATGCTTGACCATGGTCAAACATGATTCACTGAATTAACTATGGACGACCATAATTGACCATGGTTTTGTTCATCACATTATGACACATATATTTGTTTTTTCACATTATGATGTTTTTTGCTTGTTAAACTACGATGCATGGTCGACCGTGGTTAACCACGGTTACCCACTCTTGACCATGGTTAAACATGGTCAACCATCATCAACCACAGATAACATGGTTTTCCATTGTCAACATGGCCAATCGTAGTGAACCAAAGTTAAACATCATCAAACTATATTCTACATTGTCAAACATGGTCAACATGGTTAACCTAGTAAACCATCGTCAACATGGCTAAACTAGGTCTACCATAGACAACATGGTCATTTATAGTCATCTATATTTAAAAGTTGACAACCATGGTCAACCATGTTCACCTATAGTCAACCATAATCAACCATGGTAAGTAAGCTTGACCATGGTCCACCATAGTCAACCACAGTCAATCATGTTCAACATGGTTTACATAGTTAAGCATAGTTTGCATGGTCAAACATGGTTAGGTATGGTCAAACATAGTCAAGCATGGTCAACCATTATCAAAGCATGGTATGCATGGTCAAAGCCAACTAAGGTCAAGCATGGTAAAACATGGTCAAGCATGATTAAACATGGCCAACCATGGTCAACATGTACAACCATAATCAACCATCATCAACATGGTTAACCATGATCAAGCAAGCTCAACCATGGTCAAACAAGCTCAGCCATGGTCAACCATGATCAAGCGAGTTCGACCATGATCAAGCAAGCTCAACCATGGTCAATAAATTCAACATGTTCAATTGCTGTGAAACCATCTCAACGACAGTCAAACGTGGTCAACCATGATCAAATGTGGGCAACCATAGTCAACCATGATAAAACGTGGTCAGCCATAGTCAACCATGATCGAACCATATTGAACCATTTTCAACCATATTAACATGGTCAAGATAGACAACCATAATCACTCATGGCAACCATTGTTAAACATTGTCAAAGAAAGGTTAAGCATTGTTTGCATGGTCAACCATGGTAAATCATTGTCAACCATAATTAATCATAATCAATTATAATTAAACATAATCAACCATAGTCATTCTTATTTAGCCACAGTCAACCATAACCAATCAAATTCAAACATGATCTAATAATTCTCCTCATGCATGTTGGCTGTCAATTAGCATAACCACATGGTTAAAAGTTGTTGATATACATCAATCGATTTCATTAATTTTTTTTAATGTAAAAAATAGTATTTATTGATAAATATAAACCACTTTAATAATATAGTTGTGATAATATATATTCAATTTTAATTTTATTCTGATAATGACAACTTTTAATAATTTCTATTAATATAATTGTGCTATTCAATTTTCTTTTTATTTTTCATTTCAATAAATACAATTTAATAATAATTAATAAATAACTCACTCAATATTATATAATATATATTCAATTTTGATTGTTAAATTGGTTTAATAACAAATACTTTAATAACACATACTTTAATGCTTTGAAACCCTCAGATGGTAAAGAACATTATTACTCGGATTGCAAATTCCTTGCATCCATTAAACATGAGAAATCTACCATCAACATTTACTAAAGTCAAAGTAGCTTTTTTAACCTTTGCCAAAGCTTCATGCTTGGTTACTGCCTCATTGCCGCTTTCCATAAGACGTATATGGTTCACCCTATGCACGATATTCACCAAGTCCTTGCATGTTATTCATATGTAAGAATTCATCTTTGTGTTGTAAGGACATGCTTCGGAATTAAAACATATAATGGTACCTGTAGATGGATGAAGACATTGACAGCACAAATTCTTTTCATGTTGCGGTTTTCTTGAAAAGTTACCACTTGCAAAGTCTTTTCTTTTTCATATTTGACATTATGATCACTGAGGGGAAAGATTATGTTAATAAATCTTGCATAAAGACATTGACAAAATAAATTTCTTCCGAATCTCGATGATAGTGCCTTTATTGATGGTTGAAAAGATACGAATTGTGAAGTGCTTTATTGTTTTGTTTGGTCATGCAAGTTGCATAGTGTTTCCTTTCGACTTTGGTATTGTGATTATTATGGAAGGAAATATGTTTAAAATTTTGGTGGGGCATTCCAAAGTAAATGACTTTCAAATTTGGGTGATAATGCTTTTATTGGATGTGAATGGGTAAGTGTTTTCATGCTTTCAATTTTATTTTGATTGAAGTATCTTTTTTATTTTTTGTTAAAATTTTTTTATTTTTTGTTTATAAAATAAATTTTTAAAAAAAAAAAATATAAATTTTGATGGGTCGAATTTAGTTAATTTTAAATACAATATTTGTTTATTTATCTTATTAATATATTTTATCATAATGAAATAAAATTAATTTGATAACTCATGCATCTAGTTAATGTCAATTATTTCCCTAATAAATATCAATATAATTTGTTGTATTTTTTTTTTCTTAAGAATACCATTAAGCTGGAGGCGCATCTTGCTTGAATTATGTGGTAAGAAATAAATTAATATTTCATTGTTATTTACATTTTCAATAAATTTTAATTTTTTAATAGGTAATTTTTTTTAAAATCTTAAAAAACTTAAATAATATAAAATATACTATTCCAATAATTTTCTATTAAATTTTAAAAAAAATTAACAACAATAATTATATACTAATTAATAAATAATAAATTATTTATAATTTAATCTAAACTGCACACATCTTTAATTTCTTTAACTTAATATAAAGTTATACTTAAATATCTAACTATAGGATTGTCTAAACTATTTTTATTTATAAAATATTAATTACGTAGCAGATGTTTTTTATTATGTGGTTTTACAAGATAACACTGTAAGAATCGGTTGTCTAAGCTATTTTTATTTATAAAATATTCATTACATTGAATATATTTTTTATTACACGATTTTATGAGAATATATTTTTTACTACACGGTTTGGTTTTATGAGATAATATTATAGAGATTCTTCCAAATAGTGTTTTTAAAAACTTCGACGGTATTTTTAAAAATCAACCCTACATCCTTTTAACACATTTGCCACCCTCCGTTTAACACCATCTACGTTCCTTTACACTTTAATATACAAATACTAGTATAAATATCCTCAACAGAAGAAATTCGAAACATTCTATCTTATTACATGTTATGACACATTAACCAACACAGTTATCCCGGAGCGATTACATACATGCAGCTCCATTGTCTTATTGTTCTAATACATATAGTGTAATATATCTACGGAGAATCTAATACATATAGTGTAATATATCTATGGAGAATCTCAGTCCCGTCCAGCCCAGCTTAGTACAGTTACTTCCGCATGCAGACAGGGTGGCAGCTTGTTCATCTCTTTAGGGCACAGTGTAGGCTGCCAACAAAAACCATTATCGTTATATTGTATCGTAGAATTCTTTTATGAAGATGGTGTATGAATCACTAAGTGTAATTTGATCTCAGATTTTGATATAGGTTAAAAATTTGATGGAGAGAAGCTAAGTCAAATAATTAAGTTTGGGCTTTTTAAAGTATTCCAAAAATCTCTCAGCCAAACAAAATATTCTAAAATCTACCATCCAAGTAAAAATATGAGTATAAATGTTTTTTGTTTCATTTTACCTCCACATTTGTAACCAACGGGTCTGTCAGAGAATTGGCAACGCTTGGGGAGGGACAGGGCGGTGGCTGGATCGATCCCTGAAGCTTTCGCTGTTTTAGAGAGCAAGACGGAGCAGAGGCAGGCAGGATCGGTGGAGAACTTGTGGACGGCATTGCAGCAGTCGGCTGAGACGGGAGCGTTTGCGTTCTGAGCGGCATCCATGCACGGCGCCAGCTTCAACGCCTCCGACTCCACCACACATTGACCCGCTGCATTTGTTCCCAAAACAGCACCCAAAATGAGGAGCAGGACAAATAGCTTTGTGAAAGAGAAGGCCATGGCCATTTATGAACTTCTGATAGTCTCGACTGCAAGTTCCACTCTGAGTATTGAGTGGGAGTGAGCGAATATATAGCTGTTACTCAGAAATATGATCAAATGGCAGGCAAGCACGTGCACTTCCACTGATCAATAAATTCTTCGATTTATGATTTCAAATATCAAATGTCAAGCAGGCACGTGCATTTCCACTGATCAATATATTCTTCGATTTATGATTTCAAATACCAATGGAGGGCGCACATTCGATCAATGTGGAGTTGCTTTATAGATGCGATGTCGATTCTTCCACCTTCTTACTCGCGTCGAACGCCGTTGCCAACGCAAGGCATTGTATTCCGAATAATTTGTCTTATTATTACGCCAGAGAGACGTGTATCCCTCCATTTCCCGCCTATATGTACAGATCTCAACATTAAAATAGTCAACATTATCTGACTATTCCTCTGGATCTAGAAAAAATAATTACGTTACATCTGTTTTTAGTTTTAGCTATGTGGAAGCCACCTGGTGCTCGAGTCAAAACGCTTTTGGGGTAAAGGCTCGTTTTTATTGGGTTAATTATGGTTGGCCACGGTGGAATATGGTTAACCATATTAATTATGGTTAATTATAGTTTATGATGGTTTACCATATTATATCACGTTGGTTCTGGTAGATCACATTTGATCAAAGTTGACCATCTAGATCATGTATAACTAGATTTGACAATAGTTGACTATAGTTGTATATCACTGACTTTGAAAGTTTATAGTTGAGTTGTTTGACCATAGTTGAAAGTGTTGAACCATTGTTGATATTGTTTCCCATGGTTGACTATGGTAGGCCATGGTTGACTATTATTGACTATGGTTGATTATGGTTGACTATAGGTCCCTATGGTTGACTACGGTTGATGATTGTTGGCCATGGCTGAAAGTGATGTGAGGGTATGTTTGTAACATATAAGTTTTTAATCACATTGTGACATTTGGATTTGTTCATCACAATGCAACATTAGGTAAAGTTCATCAAATTGTGAAGTCATGTAATTGGTGGGCATAAGATTTGTAATAAGAATGATGTTTTCTTATAGTTTGCAACTTTAATTATTAATCCAGGATCATACAAACTTCAGAAGTGGTGTGTGGGTGGTGTGCATTTTATGTGTAAAGCACAATCCTTTTCTTTTTATGTAGCTATTTATGCTCAAGTTCCTATCTAATGGTGTGTAAAGTGGCACCTTAGGTTTTACTCTAAAATTACAAAATCATAGGGCCTTATTTTTAGGATTAACTCCACCTAACAAATTTGGTGGCCTCCTAGTTGAGATATTTCTAAGTGGAATATAATAGTGTTGTGATGAGTGCCAACTACATCAGGAACATGATCCTAGATTTATCATAGGGTTTGCTAGTTAAAAGGCTTCCACATCGTCCTATCACATCAATACACTATTGACACCAAAAATTAAGTAATACGATGAGAGTGACTAAATCATTCAAGAAATCTTAGTCATGATTAAAGATTCAAAACAACCATATTGTACATTAGGTAAGGTCAAATTATGTGCAATTTGAGAAAAAGAGGAAAAATAGTGCTCCTATTGGGTCTACAATATGGCCATTGTAGGAGACCATCATACCCTTGAACTTAGAATGATGCACATCCTTTTGTAGTCACAGCCCTTACTCATGTTGTTCCTTTCCTGTTATTCTTTGCACTAATTCCTAATGTCCCAAACAACATATCTGGTGAGGCCCCCTTGGCGATAAAATCCAACTAAATTCTCTATCTCCCTCCACTCTTTCTCTTACCTTCCTTAATTAAAATGTATCATTGGTCTAACTAGGAGTGGTGGATTAAATCTTAATCCAATTCATTTTGTCCCCAGTGTATGCATTTATCTTTTGTATAGTGGTGTCTAGGATATTGTAGATTGTAGAGTAGTGGGAGAGTGAGGTTTCATGATCTATAGGTTATGGAGAAAGGAATGCCAACTCCTTTGGTAGGCTTGGTTGGATTCATCCCCAAACAATATCAATGTATCTTCAAAGTGGGATATTGTTGCTTCCTATCTACCCTTCCATATTGTAGCTAGCAACTAATCGAAGGATAATATTTCATGTGAAGCCAAAATAGTTTCTTGTTTAGGAACTTGTACTGTAATCCAACGAGAGCTAAACAAATCTTCTTCCCTATAACTCTTCAATTCTTCATCTATGACTTCCTCATGTTATAACCTATGATGTCAAGATCATGAGTTGCACATATCCTACATAAGGGTTGGGGCCCCACGGATGTGGGTGAGAGAGGACAATATTGAGGGAATAGATTTAACATAATCTTACTTTCTCTTCCATTTACCAATTTGGTATGCTTGTACTAGCACCTTGGGTGCATTAAGACTGAATCCCCCTTGATGTTCCAAACCAAAGATTTGAAATATGAATCACCATTCTTTAAGAAATAAGGCACAGATTTTAGAAAGTGTCTTACAGTTTATCATTTCCATGGATAAGTGGGCCATAATCCCCAAATATGCCTTCAATATTCTAATTTTGTCATATTATGAAATAGTTTCCTGTCTTCTCCAACTCTTGCTTGAGTAATTGATTTTCCTTTGTGAATTGTTTCTTTGTCCTCTTATTTTATTTTTAGCACCATTATCTCCTCTCTTAACTCATTTACTTGATCCTGTAGATTTACCACATCTACCTTTTCTTGATTTTTTGTTATTCTTTTCCATCTATGAGCTTCAATTTTAGCCTTTTCTATCTCTAGCATGACATGTAGTAGAATAAATGATGGTGATACCTTACTTGTGCTTGATGTTCCTACTATTGTTAATGGTTCCTATTGTACTGAGGTATTTTCTCTTACATGTTTACCTCCTCACATTATTGGGGTTTCTTTGTAGAGCTTAGTGAGTCTTCAATATTCACCAGTTTTGTTGAGGGGATTTCTATATTTTTAGAGGCACATTGATATCTAGTTATCTTCCTTATGTAGACTTGGGTGCTTAGCTTCAAAATTGGTGTCTTCACCTTTGCTTTTGGTGGTGTTCTTAGATTCATCAAAGTTACAACTACTTCCTTTTTTGAGATTTTTATTTTGGTCTTTTTCTTAGGTTTTTGTTTGGAGGGCCCCAAGCTGTTGATATTTTCTTTTCCTCTCTTATGAATGTTCTACCCTTCATGGCCTCCCAAGATTCTAAGAAGTATTTCTTATATATATCCTTGAAATCAATCTATTGAACTACAATTTTGGCTTACCAATCTCCTGACTACATTTATGTTCTGATAAAAAATATCCTTGATAAGTATTTTTTTTCATTGATATAATACACATTTACTCAAATATTAGGAAGAGAATGAGGAGCACCTCAAGAGATTATTTCAAGTGAGCACTGGTCATATTCTAAATTTAGAAAATGTGATTTCTACTAGAAATACATTCACTATATGGGTCACATGATCTCTTAGCAAGGGTCACAATTGATCCTGACAAGGTAAAGGCAATTAGATATTTCCCTGCCTCGAGGAATGTTATTGAAGTAATATCCTTCATGGGATTGTAAGGTTATTACCAAAGTTTCATTCAAGGATTCTCTAACATCAGACAACCAATCACTTCACCACATAAGAAGGGACTCAAGTTTGTTTGGTCAGGGGACTATGAAGAGAGTTTTTAGAAATTTAAGCATCTACTCACCAATGCACCAATACTGAAGATTGTGAATCTTGAAAGAGATTTCTTGGTGTATATTGATGCATGCAAGTAAGGCCTAGGAAAATTCCTCATGCAAGATAGATATGTAATTCACTATGAGTCTAGGAATTTCAAAGAGCACAAGAAGAATTATGCCACACGTGACTTGGAACTTTTTGTTATTGTTCTTGATCTCAAGTTGTGGCAACATTACCTAACTATAGATTTGTATTAAAGGATGAAAGTGATGAGCTGAAGTACTTATTTGATCAACATCATCTCAATCCTAGGAAAGCTAGATGGTTGGAACTTATATGAGAATATCAATGTGAGATTTGACTCATAAAAGGTAAATAAAATAAAGTGGTAGATTCGTTGAGAAAAAAATGTAGGTATACACATTGAAACAATCAAAATCATTGAGAATAATTTGAGATCTAGGATAAAGGATGCTTTCCAAAATTATGAACATTTTAAGCATGTTACAGAATTCTTGTAGTAAAGAGTTGGAGGACCAAGATGTGTAGGATACCGATTGATTGAGGATGGATTGTTGGTGTATCATGGAAGGATGTACATACCAGATTCCACTAAGTTGGAGAAGCTAATCATGGATGAATTGTATAAAGAGACTTACTCTTAAAATCCTAGTTATTAGAATATGATTAAAGGCACACACAAACCATGTTAGTGGCTTAGGATGAAGAAGGAGATTTCAAAATACATTGCAAGTTATCTAGAATGCTAGCAAGTTAAGTTGAGCATACATATTTGGAAATATTGTTGAAAAATCTCTTGATTCTAGAATGAAAGTGGGAAACCGTAACCATGGACTTTATTACAAGAATATTGAATATTATGAAGCAACAAAATGTTGTAATGGTAGT
>APFE030319519.1:12258-25765 GCA_000404065.3 Pinus taeda
CCTCATCATTCACCTGTGTATTTTCAATGTGTTTTGCGGGAACTTGCAATTTTTTTGCCAAATTAACATTGATGAAATTATGCTTGCAACTAGGATTTATAGAAACAATTATCTTCTCTTTCTGAATCAATCCATGAACCTGTAATAAGGAGATACCAACAAAAAATAACCCTTTAACTTCCTTGGCTTCCTTCTTTCCTATAAAAATAAAATCTTTGTTAGGCTCTGTGTCTATCTGTGTGAACTTATCCACAAGATTAGTTTTACAGTCAAAGTGGTCCATAAGATCTTTTTTGAAGGCATCCCAAGTCAAAAACCTTCCATAGCCACATTGATGCCCTTGCCACCATTGCCTTCTTTCATTGTCTAAATTTATTTTTCCCATATTCAATTGAGTCTCGTCATCCATGATGTAATATAATCGAAAAAATTTCTCCATTTGTGCTATTCATTTGGCTGGATGAGAGCCATCAAATTTATACAAGTCACTCAATTTCAGACCTAGGCCCGCCATCACAAAAAAAAAAATGGCGAAAATTTGAAATTGTCACAGTTTAGTCAATATTGCTCAGAATCCTTATTATGACATGTTTTCAGAAATGGAACAATCATTCTGCATCTACCCATATGATAGAAATCTTGATCCAGGCACTGGAATTTAATATATGTGCTGCAACTCTCCTGCCGTCACCAAAATTTCTGCAAAAAGAGCTTATTTTAAATAAGCTATATCTCCCTCATCTGGACTCCGATTCAACCGATTTGTTTTTGAAATTGGCTATTTTTTCACATAGAATCTAGATCTACAATTATAGTTTGCTGATCTTTCACCAAGACGTCCAGATCTACGCCGTAAACTCGCTACCCTGAAAATTGTCTACAACCCCACTAATTTTTAAATCAGCGATATCTCCTCATCTGGACTCCAATTCGACCGATTGTTTTTTTGAAATCAGCTATTTTTTGACAAAGAATACAGATATGCAATTTTATTTTGTAAATCTTGCACCAAAACCTACATATCGGATCTACAAACTCCCTGCGCTCGAAATCCTGCAAAAAATTAAAAATAATTTCTCCACTTTTGTGCCCAAGAAAGTGCTCCAATACCACTTGTTATAACTCTGATATGAAAATATAAGACAATAGAAATAAACCCAAGAAATAAGATAGAAATGCTTCTTTATTATCAAACCCTTAAAGTAGGGCAACACCATACATTCATTCCTTAAGAAAGGAGAACACTCCATAAGCCATATGCTTGTACATACAATAATCCTTGACTATTTCTTGACATGGAGTCTCTAGCCTCTATATAGGCCTCATAAATACGATACCATTGATCATTACCATGGTTCCCTCATACTATCGACTAATACCATGGGCTCATTACATTATTACTAACTACTTGTGGTCCCTTACATGATATGGGTTAACCACCTTATTTATTACTATGGCTCATCCCATTATTGCATTATTACCTTGTGTACCTCCCTTGGTACACTATATTATCCCCCCTAGGTATATAGAAACAATGATCTTCTCTTTTTGAATCAATCCATGAACCTGTAATAAGGAGATACCAGCAGAAAATAACCCTTTAGGTTCCTTGGTTTCCTTCTTTCTTGTAAAAATAAAATCTTTGCTAGGCTGTGTGTCTATCTGTGTGAGCTTATCCACAAGATTAGCATTATGGTCAAATTGGTCCATAAGAGATTTTGTGAATTTGTCCCAAGTCAAGGGCCTTCGAAGGCAATGTTGATGCCTTTGCCACCATTACAATCTTTCATTGTCCAAGTACATTTGTCCCATACTCAGCTGAGTCTCATAATCATTGATGTAATTCACTCTAAAACATTTATCCATTTGTGCTATCCATTTGGCTGGATGAGAGCCATCAAATGCATACAAGTCCTCCAAATTCAGATCGAGGCCTACCATCATAAAAAAATTGGCAAAAATTTGAAATTGTCACAGTTTAGTCAATATTGCTCAGAATCCCTATTATAACCTATTTTTGGAAATGGAACAACCATTTTGCATCTATCCATGTGATAGAAATCCTGATCCAGGCACTAGAATTTCAGAGCTGCAACTCTCCCGCCGTCCCCAAAATTTCTGCAAAAAGAGCTGATTTTAAATCAGCGATATCTCTCTCATCCGGACTCTGATTCGACTGATCTGTTTTTTGAAATTAGGTATTTTTTCACAAAGATTCCAGATATGTAATTTGATTTTGCAAATCTTGCACCAAGACGTCTAGATCTGCGCCGCAAACTTGCTGCCCTGAAAATTGTCTACAACCCCACTGATTTTTAAATCAGCGATATCTCCTTCATCTGGACTCTAATTTGACCGATTTTATTTTTTGAAATTGGGTATTTTTTCACATAGAATCCAGATCTGCAATTAGAGTTTGCAGATCTTGGACCAAAATGTACAGATCTGATCTGCAAACTCGCCTCCCCCAAAATCCTGCAAAAATTAAAAAAATTCTCCACTTTTTTGCCCAAGAAAGTGCTCTAATACCACTTGTTATAGGTCTGATACCACTTGTTATAGATCTAACCCAGAAATCTAGCTCTGATACCACTTGTTATAGATCTAACCTAGAAATCTAGCTCTGATACCACTTGTTATAGATTTAACCCAGAAATCTAGCTCTGATACCACTTGTTATAGATCTAACCCAGAAATATTATAGATCTGATATGAAAATATAAGATAATGCAAATAAACCTAGAAATAATATGAAATGATTATTTATTGATCAAACCCTTAAGGTAGGGCAACACCATACATTCACTCCTTAAGGAAGGAGAACACTCCACAAGCCATATGCTTGTTCATACAATAGTCATTGACATTATTTCTTGACAATTCCTTCATGTGGAGTCTCTAGCCTCTATATAGGCCTCACACATGCAATACCATGGATCATTACCATGGTTCCCTCATACCATCCACTAATACCATTAGCCCATTACATTATTACTAACTACTTGTGGTCCCTTACATGATATGGGTTAACCACCTTATTTATTACTATGGGCTATCCCATTATTACATTATTACCTTGGGTACCTCCCTTTGTACCCCATATTACCCCCCCTAGGTATATAACATCTTGTGTCTCCATAGGCTCAATTTGGACAACAACCTCGACTTCTTCTTGAATTATGCAAAAATCAATTGGGATGCTTTCTTCAGCATCAGTCTGAACGGCAATGTTCAAAGTAGGGTAGTCCATTTGGGTCTCATGTGAGCAAGCACAAGCGTCTTCAGTCTGCATTTCAGTGTCCTCTACAAGACATGAATTTTTCTGAGTTTCCTTTGAATAGACCAAAATAATCTAAGTTTGGGATTCAGCATCTTTCCTAAAACAATGTTCTGTCTGTGTTCCTGTTGTCTCCATTTCCACTTTCAATGTTTTGGCTCTGATTGCTACTTTTAACCACTGTCTAGGCTACCCAATTATTCTTTTTTGTTTTCTATATTTTTTAAGCATTTTTCTGATCCTGTCATTTTAGGACTTCTTTATTCTAGGACTTCCAATCGGTGGTGGTGCAACTGCATTTTCCTCAAGTTCATGCTCAGGTGGTATCGTGTCAGCACCAGGGAGGTTTTCAATTGGAACTATATCTCCCAATGGAGCTTCTCCTTCTAGCTCTTCTTCATTAAGATTTTTTCTCTTAGGAGACCCCAATTGAATGGTGTTTCTTGAGCAATTATCATTCTCCAAGTTTTCTTCTGGGTAGGCCTCATCCTTAGGCGAATTAAAAAATATAGTATTTCCTGGTTGATTTTCATCTCCCAGGGTTTCATCTGTAGGATTTTCTTCAGCTAGGGGTCCACTAGCCTGATATATGTTGTCTACTTTTCTTCTCTACTAGATTCCTCTTCATGCACATTATCTTGAAGGGGTTTCTCCGCAAAAGGGACTAGTTCCCTATGTTCTTCCATGAAATCAGTAAATGGTAGGGTTTGATCATAACCAGAGCTATCAACAAAGGTAGGCTGGTTGGGGGTATAATTCTATCCTTAAACATTCTCATATCATTCTCTTCCCTCACCAAATATACCCATGTTTTCCAATACCCTCGCGACCTCTTCCTCATAGTCTTGCAAAGGGGCATTTTGCAGACTTGGAGATGGTGTGTGAGATGGACAGGCCTCATTTGTTTGAATTAGGGTATGTCGCTAGGACCTCACCTGCACATAGTGCATATGCTTGGTTGGGTTCAAGGTCACAGAGGAATTCTTTAATTTTAGTGTCCTTCTTGGACCTGAGGTTCTTGGTCCTTGTTGCTCTGTTGCTGGGTTTTCTGGAGGTGGGGCCATAGTAGGATTTACAATATTATCCCATATTACCAGCTACTGGGCAAGTCCATGCATGATAATCAATTGGATCGGTCTCTGATGACTGATGACTGTGTGTGGGTCCTTAGCTTTCCTAACTCAACAAGAGACATCATGCAATAGGGAATTCAAATAAAATGGAAAATTTACGAAAATTTTCTATTTTAGGATGGCTAACAATTTGAGTTGGCAAGGCTTCACCACATCCTGACGATTGTCATATGTGATGTACCATTGCACAATGACTGCCAATTAATGTCGTGGCTGTCTTAACACTAAAGGGCGAATCCCTTTCCTTGTTCATAGCAATTTCTCACCTAGGTCCTGGAACACCGCGACCACATTGTGTAGAAGGATGTGCTTTTCTGTCCACCTTTTTCCCTTAATTGGAAGCCCAATGACTTCGGTTATGACCACTTCATAGAGGAAGGTCATTTAATCCTTAAGAGTCAGTGATGGTCTAATAAGTAAGAAAAATTCCAACGAAAGTTTATACTTTTACCCCCATCTCATCATATCAAAGGGATTTATCCATTTGAAAACGTGAAAAATAAGCTAGCATGGTTCTAATATAATGAATCATTTTAAGATGCGTCCAAAGAAAAGATGTTCAGCAAGTCATTATAGAGATGCACCATATTAGCTTTTTAATAAAGATAACCATCACAAGGCTTCATAGGTCATAATGGTATTAACATGACTGTTTTTCCTTTATGTTAGTCATAAATCCACTCATATGGCATTTTTTGAAAACATCAAAAAGAGAAAGAAATATGGCACAACGATCGGCAATGAAACAATAAAAGAAATCACAGTTATTCCTATAAAAAGCACAAAAGTTTTGTTCAATTGATTAAACAACAATCATTCAAATGATTGAAGAGAAAAATCGAAAAAAAACACAAAAGTGTTGTTCAATCAATTGATCAGCAATCATTCAATCATTTGAACAACAAAAATTGAAAAGAAAATAACGTGAAAGTGTTGTTCAATCGATTGAACAACAATCGTTCAATCATTCGAACAACAAATTAGAAATGAAAAAGTGTTGTTCAATGAATTGAACAAAAATCATTCAATCATTTGAACAACAAAATTGAAAAAAAAGAAACACGCAAAAGCGTTGTTCAATCGATTGAACAAAAAAATTGAAAACACAAAAGTGTTGTTCAATTGATTGAATAGAAATCGTTCAATCATTTGAACAACAAAATCGAAAAAAAACACACAAAAGTGTTGTTCAATCAATTGAACAACAACCATTGAATCGTTTGAACAACAAATATTGAAAAGGAAGCGCGATAATATTGTTCAATCGATTGAACAACAATCATTCAATCGTTGGAACAACAAATCGAAAATGCACAAGTGTTGTTCAATCGATTGAACAACAAAAAAAAATACAAAAAATTGTTATTCAATTGATTCAACATCAATTGTTTAATCGATTGAATAAGACTTACCAAAAAAGAAAAATTTCTCATATTTACATGGAGATTTCTATTGAATTGCAAAATCAAAAGAACATATAAACTATTTACAATTTTAAGAAGATCACAATTTTACGAAAGAAAGCTTGTTGGGTCATCACTCCTTGTAGCTAATATTTGCATGGAGGGGTACTCATGTACTTGCTGGCAGAAAGAATCCTTGATGAGTGGGTTGTGGTAGAGCAGCACTCGATGCCCATTCCCCCTTAAAAAATGGCCAGCATTGTCAATGGTAGTCAAAGTGAAAGTACCATTGTTATGTACTTCATCAATTTCTTAAGGGGTGAGCCATCTTGTTTGCAACTTGCTCAGAAAGTCCTGGAATCTAGAATCATAGAGGAGTGCCCAATCCGCTTTTTGAAACATCTTCTTTTTGATAAGGTTGTCATGCCACTTTTCCCTTTGTTGCTGAATAATTGCATTCCATTGTAGAGCAAGCAGTTGAGACTCTTCTAGTTTGGTGATTTGTTGAAGGCACTGGTTTGGGCTTATGTTAAATCTAGTCCCACTTCCTGAGACTTTCTTAGAGTCTTTATTTCGAATTCAATCAGAAAAATAGGCTCTTTTCTCAACACAAGTTGGTGCACAGAGTATCGACCAGTATTCCTCCATTTCATGTGATAGGCCCACAAGGCCTTTGCTAGTCTAGCAGCCCAGTCTCGCTGATGTATTGAGACTATCTTGGTGAGAATTGCTTCAATGACCTTATTAGCACTTTCAACCTCCTCATTCACCTGCGAGTGATACGGGGAAGTGATCCTATGTGTAATGTGATGATTTATGAGAGTGGTTGTAATCTTGTGTCCTATAAATTTCCCTCCTCCATCTATTATCACTTCCCACGGTAAACCATACCGCACGAATAGCCCAACAAGGAAGTTAATCAGGGCTTCCTTTGTAGCTCTTGGTAAATCTATTTTTTCCACCCATTTCGTTACATAATCTATGGCATCTAGTATGTAGACTTTTTTATTCGATGGCAGATGAAATGGTCCAACAAAGTCCAATGCCCATCGGTTAAAGGGTTCTATTGCTAGTTGGGGTTGCAACGGGATTTCATCATATTGGCCGGGCTGATCCATCCTTTGGCAACTATCACAAGCTTCGGCATATTTCTTAGCATCTTTAAAAATAGTGGGCCAATAATATCCCATCTATAGTACCTTATGCACTGTTCTTCGATCTGCGAAGTGTCCCCTATAGGCTCGTCATGGAAAGTCTTCAGGATGTCATAAATCTTATCCTCGTGAATACATCTATGTATACACATGTCGGACCCTGTGTGAAAAAGATATCCACCAATCTAAGACAATCAGGTGCTGCACTAAACAATCTATTTCCTTTCTCTTATTATCAAATGCCTAGGAAGCTTCCCCACATCTACGTAACATGTCATCTTGACTTCCATGGAAAACAAATGCTCATTTCGAAATTGGTTGTCCACTACCAATGGAGCATTTAGCTTCGAAACTTGGGACAGAAAATCAACAACTGGGTTTTCCTTCCCCAAACGATCTTTAATAGTGATGTGAAACTCCTGCAAGAGAAATAGCCAACGAGTTACTCTACCATTTGTGATAGGTTTGTTAGGTAAATACAAAATGGCAGAGTGATCAGTATATAGAAAAACTTGGTAGCCAATTATATAATGTCTAAATTTGTTTATGGAAAAAATGACAGCTAAGAATTCTTTTTCTGTTACTGTATAATTCAGCTCTACAACAGTAAGATTCTTTCTAATATAATATATAGCATATGGTTTTTTGTCCTCCTTCTGGATGAGGACAACACCTATTGCTTCATCTAATTTGTCCTTGGATATGTGAAAAGGAAGCTCCCAGTTTGGCCCTCATAATACTGGTGTCGTCAAGACTAATTTCTTTAAACCTGTAAAATTTGTTTCCTATTTGTCTGACTAGTTGAAATCAACATTTCCAGTTAGAGCATATAAAGGCACAACAATTTGTGAAAAGTTTTTAATAAACTTGCGATAATAACCTGCATATCCTAGGATGATACATATCTCCATATGAGTACAGGGTGTAGGTAGTAAAAGCATTACCTATACTTTTGTGGGATCTACCTGTATCCCTACTGCAGAAATATAATGTCCCAAGATTATGCCTTTGGTCATCATCATGTGACACTTGAAATTTTTTAAACATAACCTAGTAGCAATGAATCATTCTAAAAAAAATTCTAATGTTTGCAGTGCTTGATCAAACTAATCCCCATATGGAGTAAAGTCATCCATATATACCTCAAGTCCTTCATTTATCTGGTCGAAAAAAATGTTGAGTTTAGCTCTTTGGAATGTGGCTGGGGCATTGCATAAGCCAAATGGTAACACTCTGTAAGTGAATGTACCCCAGGGATAGGTGAAGGTTGTTTTGTCTTGATCTGCAGGGGTGACTTGAATCTAGTTGTAGCCACTGAAGCCATCTAGAAAGGAAAATAACTGCTTCCCTACCAAATTATCAAGGACCTGATCAATAAAAGGAAGAGGGAAGTGATCTTTATGTGTTGCCTTATTCAATTTCCTTAATCCACATAGATACGCCACTTCCCATTTTTCTTGGGGATGACCACCAATGGATAAACCCATTTGCTATCAGAAATATGATAAATGAAATTCACATCCAAAAACTTCTGTAACTCTTCCTTCACAATGTCGTTGAGATGTAGATTCAATCTCTGTTGAGGTTTCTGGATAGGATGAGCATCCTTTCCGGTATAGATGTGATGTGTACACAACCATGGGTCTATACCCTTCATGTCTCGATAATCCTATGAAAAATCCCCTTTATATTTTGCAATACCTGAATGAGATTTTGTTGTTGATCACTATCCAGGCTATCATTAATGTTTAAAACTTTTCCTGGTTCAATTTCCATAGGCTTGCTATTATGAACAACCATTGTTTGGATGTGTTGATCATTGGTATCCTTCAAGGGATCTTCCAAAGCTTCATTATCCAGGATTGATTTTAGCATTTGACACTTTACATTGCTCACATTAGCTAGTTGACTGATAAAGTTGTTGATAACATCATCTTCAGTTTGATCTTTGAATTCAAGTGCCTCTACTACTGTGAATGGTGAACGGATGCTTTGTTCTAGGTATGCTAGTGGTTGTTTACATATTTGTACAATGGGAAGACTTGGTTTGGCAAGGAGATATAAAACAAGACTTTTTACAACATCCCCCTTTGTAATAGTCAGGTTTCCCTCCCGAAAACCTGTATATGCATCAACTGTCACTAACCAAGGTTGGCCTAGTATCATAGGGTTCCCATCCAATCGACTCTTCAGGTTTATAATAAGAAAATCTACTGGATATTCCCATGAATGAAGAGAAACTATAATATCTTGTAAAGTTCCTTTTGGCCTTACCACCAAACGCTCAACAAGTTCTAGTAAGGTGGTGGTGGGTTACAAGGTTGTAATACCAAGTGCTTGACAAGTTTCTATTGTTAAAATGTTAATGGATGCACCCAGATAAACTAGCGTATTGGGAAAAGAGCAGCCATATATTTGAATTGTCACTATGGGATTCCTAGGATCTTCATACTTTACTAGAGTTTCTTCTCCCAAGAGTAAATCAGATAAGGTTCCTACAAGATGAATGGTGGGTGAAGTTTTTGCTTTCCTGATAGGACTCTTTACACATAGCTCTTTAATTATTTTAGTATAGATGGGAATGTCCTGGATGGCTTGGAGGAGTGGAATTTTTATACAAATATTTCTTAGTTCCCGTACAAGATCAAAATTTGGGTAAACAATTGGAATAGGTATCTTTAACCTTTTGGGGAACTGCAGAGAAGTGACTATGATTTCCTTAGGATCTTTATGTTGATCTGTCCCTTCTCCTTGTTTTATTTTAGTATCAATTACAGTTTGTGGTATGTGTACAAGTGGTGTTTCGATCTCAATAGATGGTTGATCCCTGTTTTCCTCAAGGGTGATGATATGTCCTAACCTCAATCATAGTTCATTACATTCTTTTTATTCAATCTCATAGTCTGATCTTTCGACAATCTACACTAGCTAAACCAGTCTATTATTGGGATTTGGATTTGGTTTGGTTTGACGTTGAGGACACAAAAGAGACTGAGAATTTTGCTGTAATGGATAAGGAGCTAACAATACAGGTTGAGGTTGAGGACCTATCACCATAGGAGTGTTGGATATTCCTAAAGTTTGCTGCCAATTTGCAGACCAGTTTGGATTTTGAGAAGTGGAGGCAGGCCACTAGGATTGATATGGATTACCTTACCAAATAGGATTAAAAGGATAATTTGTCCAACCATTACCCAGAAAGGATTGAGTTGACCACAGTGTCATAGGGAATGGCTGAGGTTTCCAATTCGAGTAAGGCAATTGGCCTTGCCATGCTACCCCAGGGTTCTATTGTTGATTAAACTACGAAGAAGGAAAGAAATGGGATGCACCTTGTGACATACCTATAGGTTTTAACTGCCATTGTCGATGTTGTTTCATTAGATACATTAGCTCTGTCGCTTCTTCTGCTTCCTTGAACACTGCTTTCAACCCTGGGAGTGATGGACACTGTTCATTCGCATGATCCTTGGTAGAAATGGCACATATTCAAACCATGTCTAATGGACACTCCCATTAGCTATGCTTCCTTTGACAACATGGGAAAAAACCAGCCAAGTTTGGTTCTACTAAGGCTTGCTTTTGTTTAGTCTATAGGATGTCTAGCTGCATCATGAGGGTACCCAAGATGTCTGTCTTGAAATATTCTAGGAGGTTACCAATTTCCATTCATGTTATGCCTCCACCATGGAGTTTGCTTCCCCTGCTCATGGGATCTTGATCTCTTACTCCTATGCGTGTGCTTCCTCCTAAACACCTGATACATAAGTGAATGATTTCATCATAATATTCTTGAGAAATATCCCCTTTCCCCATTATGTTTAGAGTTTCTATCCACTCTTCTTTCATTCCTTTAATTAAGATAACTCTTAGGATTTCTTTTCGTAAGGTGGTGTATGGAGATCTCTACAAGTTATAATGAAACTATTTGACGTATTCTTCTAGAGTTTCATTATCCTCTGCATCCATATTAAAGATTTCATATTTTAGCTCCATAGTCTTGCAAAAGTCATGGCATCGTGTGAGGAAGGAAGTCTTCATATCATCCCAAGAATTAATAGTACATCCACCCAAACCCATGAACCATCTTAATGCTACTCCTTTCATAGTCGAACAAAACAATTTTAGCTTTTGAGGGTCAGTGGTGTAGTCATACCCTCTACAAAGGACATCAAATTCAAACAGGAAGGCATTGGTGTTATAGACATATTTGGGCACTACAACCCCAATTACATATGTCCATAAACCAAGGGATTTTAAACCCCTAAAAGTGTTGTTTCATACCCTAAAGAAATAAGGTCAGCTGATTACATCATTTCCTAGAAGTTCTCCCTGAAAAACTACTCAGAACTAGTCAAAACTAGGCCATATAGACTGATCCATATTGAGGGTGCGATGCATCTCACCTATCACATGCAAAAAGTGAAATGCATGCTGAAAATCCCTTTTGTATGGTGCGATGAGCGAGAGTAGACAAATGGTAGAGGCAGTTTACTAGGTGGAGACTCAAAGAATCTTCTAGAAACTGTTCATATGATACTTGCCTCTCTGCATTCGCCTAGGGATGAGTAAGAGATCATGAAATCTGCATGTGGAACCAAGAACTATCAGTGAAATGACACTAATCAAAATCCCATAAGCTGACTCACCCACCTACAAATATCTATATATGGATCCCTCATCCAAAGATCCAGAGGCTGGAATTTTGTATTTTGTAAGGAAATGTTGTTGGTTTCTCTGTGAAACAATGTATTGTTGGGTGATCTAAGCTTTTCATGAGGTGAAGAGAGCTTTCATGCTGGGAGGATGGCATTGGATCAGAAAACTTGGTTATAATCCTCTCTTCTACTAATTCTATCAATAAAGCTATTTGAGTTTTCCTCCATATACTTGTATATCTCTTAATCTTGTATTTGTGTATGCAATTGTATAGTTAATATACATTTGAGCCTCTATTGTTTATGGTTATAAATCTCTATGGTTTGATGGTATTTTGCTACTTTGACTCTATAGATGTTCTTTGAAGTGGGACAAATGAGAAAGGAGTGGAAAAATATCTATCAAAGGGTGGAGGAAACAAGCAAGGAGACAAGCAAAAGACTGAGGTTGGTACTCTCTGCTTCTCTCTCATCTATCTTTCATAAAGGAAAACGCAACTTTAGTTTGTTTGTTTGTAAGATTTCTACCCATATTAGTGGGACTAGTAGCTCTGAATGGAAAATAGTTTCCCTGATACCAAAATTACGACTCCACTGGGGAGCGAATAATTTGTTTGTTTGTTTCTATTTGTTTGCTTTATAAACTACAGACGGAGCCTAAAGTTAAGCCAACTAGCCTTCGAACTGCATTTGCTATGCATGTGCAAAGTATATCAATGCTACTTTAGTCAATCTTTGGGTTTGTTTATGAACTGAACAACTAACTTGCAAACATCCTAAAAGCCCTGGTGGTAGCTCAATAACCTCATTAGGTCAGCCCCTATACTTTGTGTTTACTGCCTATCATTAGTTCGGCCTAAATCCATGAACCTAGCTTCAAACTATGAGTGAAAACGAAGTTCAGTCTCATCCCTGGACCATCACATTGTATCTCATTGGCAACATGGATGCATCACACCTCCTGTGTGCTGCAGGTGAGATGCATCCCTGTTTCTCTGTGTTACATGTGTGATGATTGAATGAGACTGTTTCTTCCTCTAGATTTTGGTTTTTCCTTCCTTGTTTTCAGCTCTATTTAGTAGTGTCTATGATCAGTATATCACTGCTAAAACTCTCTTCCTTTGCATTATTTAGCCTCTATTGATAAATAATTGTGAATTTTTTTATGCATTTTTAATCATTTGCATTTCTCCTTTGCAAACAGTAACATAATTGAACTATCGTCTTTTGATTTGAAAGTGTCGCAAGTGTCGTTTTCAGTCAAAGAAAAGAGTGTCGTAAAATATTCCTCTTTTAGATAGTCAATTAAACTTTGGCCATTGTATTTGATTTGAATCATCAATTCTTTGAAGTGTCGAAAGCAGTTTTCAAGTCGAAATTGAAAGTGTCATCTTAATCTTCCTTTCGTTTTTGAAAAGAAATTGCTAAAGTGTCACTTTGAGAAAAGATAGTTCAAATCTGTACTTAGTTTTCTTATTGTCGTTCACACATTAAGGAAATTGAAAAACAAGTACACGCATGTGCATTTTCCTTTAGACTGCATGTGGAAATTGATTTAGGAAAAGTGCATTGTTGAAATTTGGTACCGAAGGACAGGTGGTTCCCTTAGGCTTTGATCTTTGGCCTAGGGAAAAGTGTCCAAAAGATTTTAATTTTTCTCCTAAAGTGACTTTATAATTTTTATAAAGTTAAAATCTAATTTAAAAGTGACTTTAAGTGATAAAGTTACTAAGTCTAACTTTTGGGGTGAATTAAAAAATAGAAAGTGAGATTTAAATGTGCATTTAATCTCAGCCATTGATCTAAATCTATCTCAGCCATTGGATTTAGGGATCACCCAAAAGTCATTTAGGGTTGGGTTAAAGGAGGAAAGGGAGGAAAA
>APFE030319519.1:25874-35936 GCA_000404065.3 Pinus taeda
AATATTAATTATTATTATTAGTTATTTACTTATATTAATTAAATTGTAATTATTTTAATTTATAAAATAATTCCATAATATTTTAATTAAATTATTATTAATATATAATTAGCTATGACTAAAATATTTTAATTATTTATTTATATTAATTATATTATTTATTATAATATTATTCCTAATAATTCTTTTTAATTTTATTTTTAATTTTATATCAAAATTGATTTAACATGAATTAATTCTAAGGAGATTAATGATAAACCTAGGGAAGGAATTCTAAAAAGATTCAAAACCTAGGGAGAAAAAATACCAAAAGGAAATTTTACCTAGGGCTAGAAATTAACACAAAGCCAACACCTAGATCAAAAGACAAAAGACATAAGAAAGGAGAGGGATAACTTACCTGCATGAGGACATTACCTATTGCCAGGGGGCATTCTTGCGCTTTTTATTTCCTTGATCAAGGGCAGCCAGCTCCCGCTAATCTCCACGCCATTATCTCTGTTCAGATTATGAGGATGCTTGATGATCTCAAGGGCTTCTCTGATCTTTCGTCTCTGATATTGCTCTTCCCTTGCAATAATTGATGCGTTTTCCAGACAAATATGGTGTTTCGTCTTTAAGGAGTGCTCTGCGAGGGCTGAAGTACGCGATCTTTCGTTCTTAATATCTGCGCCATGTTCTTTGAGTCTTGTCTGGAGGGATCGACCTGTTTCACCAATGTAACACTTTCCACAGGAACATTCTATTTTATAAACTCCTTTAAGCTGTTGTTTGTCTATATCATCTTTAACAGACCTCAAATTTTGTCTGATAGTACCAGGGGCAGAGAAATGAGTGATAATGTTTTTCTTTTTTAGAACTTTGGCGATTTTGTCTGTAACTCCATGGATATACGGAAGAAAAACGGTACCACATTTTGGCTGATCTTGAGCCTTAGGCTCAGGGGACATCAACTTCCTCTCAGCTTTCTTTATGGCCTTATTAATTTCTTGATCCTTGTAGCCTATACTTTTAAAAGTTTGGATTAGGTGATTCTTCTCTTCCTCAAGGTGCTCTGAGTCGGAAATTCGAAGGGCCCTGATGGCCAGCGTGTTGAGAACACCAGTCTTTTGTGCAGGGTGATGATGTGAATCGGCATGGAGGTAACTCTCGGTGTGGGTTGATTTCCTGAAGACCTTGTGGCCTAGAGAGCCATCTTCTTTTCTGAGGATTAGGACGTCTAATAACGGAATGCTCTTGTTATCCTCGAGTTCCATTGTAAACTTTATATCTGGAGAGATCGAATTTAAGTGAGTGAAAAAATTATTGAGCTCCGCTTTACCATGGGTCCATTTTATATTGGTGTCATCTACAAAACGCTTCCACCAGCCTGGCTTCAAAGGATAAGAACTTAGAGCCTTCTTTTCAAAGTGTTCCATGTAAAGGTTGGCCACAATTGGTGAAAGGGGCGACCCCATTGCCACACCGGATGTTTGTTCATAAAATACTCCTTGGAAGGTGAACACAGTCGACCTTAGGCAGACCTCAGCCAGCTTTGCAGTCCCCGGATCAGCAACATCTCTTATAACCTGAATGGCTTCATCAATTATTTCTGGTACCCCTGCCTCTACAGAAGAAGTCCTGCATTTACAAAAGGACATTGGGATTGATCCTAGTGTAACGGTAAACACATCCACTCCTGAACTAGCTCCATCTAGGGCTGATTTGGAAGGTGTCACCCCTCCAACATCTATTGTAGCAAAGTCTATACCTTCTTCAACACCAGAAATATTTTATGGACCTGACGATCTGCCTCTTCCTCCTGGACTGATTGCTATAGAAGAAATTGTGGAGGATTTTCCATCCAGTACTCCATTGCATTTTGGAACTGGGATCCACCTATATCATTCTACTACAGAACTTAGTCACCCTTCACCACAAGTTCCTATAGAATCGCTAGGAAATATTTTGGATAGACTTGATATGTTTGAACAACCATTGACATCTAACACTGTTTCATCCAATACAGCAACAACAGAACCTCCTGCCGCCACTCTGACAATGTTCCCTAGTGTACCATTTGTCCCAACTAGTTCTCAACCACTAGATGGAGTCCACCCAGGGACTGTTTTGACAGTATGGTCTATTCGTATTTGTTCATCTGGAACCTTATCATGGAATTTCTTATGTTGAGTCTCAACAAATTGATCCTTTGCAACAGTATCAATTTGGGCAATCTAGTCTCCAAAGGCCAATTCTCCCTTTGAACACTGGATTGCTTCCATATGGAGGGCAGTATGCCTTTTCATTGTTCCCTCCGAGAGGAAAACTATATGAGAGTTAACAAAATAATTCGGGTCAAGCTGGGATTGCATCCAATGGTTGGGTACCAATACTGCCTCAACAGCAGATAGTTGTATATTCAATGCAACAAAACCAACCTATGTCGAACATTCCCACTACAGTAGCTATTGTGACGGTGTCGCAAGTAAAAGCATTGCCTGTTGTATGTCAACCTCCAGTCTCTTAGGTCATATTACAAGAGCCTCTTATCTTCGTGACTCAATCACAACCGCCTATTAGTGGCTCCTTAACCAAAGCAACTCAAGCTCAAATGGGTACTATAACCCCTCATCTTGGTCAAACCAGTATTGGGCAACAACAAATGGCCTCACAGCCATGGCTGGTATAATATCAACAACCACAATTCCAGCAAACTTACCGAGGACCTAAGCAACAAAGATTTGCAAGTAATGGGCAGTCGTATATTCAAAACGGTCACCAACAATCATATTATAATGGTTACGCCCATAAACCTTATCAAAGTTATCAGCATCAAATACATTATGCTGGTATGCAAAGACCCACAGCTCAGGCGATCCCATCTTATCTTGGGTATGCTTCAGCAAACCTGAATCAACAGTTGCCTTTCGTGGCAACTTTAGAATTACCAGCTCTAAATCGGCTAACAAATGATCCAATTGCTTATGCCCCTTGGTGGCCAACGATTCCTCATAAACTTCTTTTAGATATTCCTAAATTCAATGGAAATCCGGGTGAAGATCCATCGAATCATGTGATGACCTTTCATCTGTGGTATTCATCCAACACTCTCAATGATGATTCGATTAGGCTTCACCTTTTTCAAAGAACGTTAATTGGTCGGGCAACAAAATGGTACATTGAATTTCCTAGAGATTCATTTGATAACTTCAGTGCCCTTGCCACCACCTTTTTAATCCATTTTCAGTTACACATAAGGTATGAAACAGGAACGGAGCTTCTTACCAATTTTAACCAGACGATAGCCACTCACAAATCTGATCATATTCATGAGTGGCGACGTCAGCGTAGAATGGTAAAGACATATGTTCCTGATTAGCTGTTAGCTTAATGGATTATTAAGTCATTGTTACCTTCTATTACAAAATATGTGGCCAAGGGAGGAGTTGTCACTGAAGAGTAAGTCATTGCTCATGCACAATATCTAGACTTAATATATACTCAGTCTGGCACACTCTACAACAAAATTCCTGATGCTCCTAGACCGGATTTTTCCGTTCCTTCTCCTCCTAAATCGAATAGGAGCTTTCATGTCAGCAACAACGTGATTGGTACCTCAAGTACACAAACTACAAAGGCCTCATCTGGTAAAGTGATTACAGTTTCTAGTAAAAAGGAAAATGACAAACTTCCTGCCTCAGAGGTTAATGCTGTGTTGACCGACAAGGGCGAAGAACCAAAGCAACTAGGGGGCAAGAAGAAAAAGAAGAGAAAAAAGAAGAAACAGGATGATTCGTCTCCTGAAACATCTTTTGAAAACCCTTCTGGGCAAATGAAACCTAGTCGGCCATGTCTCATATGTGATGAGGACCATTGGATGAGAGATTGTCTGCATAAAACTGATATTAAGAAGTTCTTCAAGAGTTCAAAAACCTTAGTAGCATTGATTGATCCATTTCCAAACCCAGAAACAAATCTAGTTGCTAGTGAAAATGCTTCCCCATCCCAAGCGCTTATGTTGTCCATTTCAAAGCAGCAAAATGATGCCTTGATATCGACAAGGAATAAAGATTATGGGAATCTGCAGCTATCTAACAACAAGGCTGCAGACCAACCTAGTAGTTCGACAACAACTTCAACCGAAGTTGTGCCACCCATCATTACTGAGCTAACGATAAAACTGCGAAAGGGAGTAGTACACAAGTCGAAATTTAATAATCGTGCTCGAGCAGTATAGAATTATAATATAGTAGAGGATCTGGCCCAATCACCATCTGCTATGTCGACACTTGAAGTACTGCAAAATTTCCCCTCCCAAAAGTAGGCTTTATTATCAGCAATAGGTGGGATTGACCCAGCATATTCCAATCTTGTGTCCTTTATACCCATTTTCACTAGTTGAGGTGATAAAAAAAGTCTTGAAGCGCATGCTGCAAAGGATGATTGGAGTCCACAAATGGAGTTGGCACCTAATCCTGTACTCGGCCTTGTGGGAATATAGGACATCGGTGAGAAATGCAACTGGATTTACACCCTTTCAGCTGGTGTATGGTTTGGAAGTGGTCTTACCAATTTAGTGTGAGATTTCATCTCTCAAGCTCGCAATTGACCTTCTTCTCAAAACTTCAAAGGAAGAGGCTCATTTCTTGGAACTATTCCAGTTGGATGAAACCCGTTGTGACGCTGCCTTGGCTAACGAAGCTCATAAGAAATGAGTCAAGGGGTAGTTTGAAAAGAATGACAAACCTCGTGTCTTCTCAGAAGGTGACTTGGTCTTACTTTATGATCAGGAATCTGATAAATTGGAAGTAGGTAAGTTCGAATCATTGTGGATGGGTCTCTACATTGTTAAGCAAGTATTAGCAAAACGAGCCTATGAGATAGTAGATTATGACGGGATTCCACTGTCGTAACCCTGGAACGGGTTGTACCTTAAGCATTGCTATGCTTGACTAAGTGTAGTCACCATTTTGTTATTGGGAAAACTAGTGTCCATTCAGAGTTGTTAGTCCCACGAAGATGGGTAGCTATCTTAGAAACAAACAAACTAAAGTTACTTGTGTTTTCCTTTATGAGAGATAGATGAGAGAGAAGTAGAGAGTACCAACCTCAATCTTTTGCTTGTCTCCTTGCTTGTTTCCTCCCTCCTTTGATAGAGCTTTCGCCACTCCTTTCTCACTTGTCCTGCTTCAAAGAACACCTGTAGAGTCAAAGCAGCAAAATACCATCAAATCATATAGATCTATAACCATAAACAATATAGGATCAGATGTATATTAACCATACAAATGCATACACAAATACAAGATTCAAAGATATACAATTATATGGAGGAAAACTCAAATACTTTATTGATAGAAGTAGTAGAAGAGAGGATTACAACCAAGCTATCTGATCCAACACCATCCTCCTAGCACGAAAGCCCTCTTCACCTCATGAAAAGCTTAGATTTCCCAACAATATAATGTTTCATAGAGAAACCAACAACACTTCCTTAGAAAATACAAAATTCCAGCCTCTAGATCTCTGGGATGAGGGATCCATATATAGATATTTGCAGGTGGCTGTGTTAGATTTTGGGATTTTGATTAGTGTCATTTCACTGATAATTCTTGGTTCCACTTGGAGATTTCAAGATATCTTACTCATCCCTGTGTGAATTCAGAGAGGCAAGTGTCAAATGAGTAGTTTCTAGGAGATTCTTTGGTTTTCCACCTAGCAAACTGCCTCTGCCATATGTCTAATCTCGCTCATTGCACCCTACAGAAGGGATTTTTAGTATGAATCACACTTTTTGCATGTGATAGCTGAGATGCATCACACCCTCAGCATGGAGCAGTATGTATGGTCTAGTTTTGACCAATTTTGAGTAGTTTTTCAGGGAGAACTTATGGGAAATGATGTAATCAACTGACCTTGTTCCTTTAGGGTATGAGACAACACTTTTAGGGGTTTATAAGCCCTTGGTTTATGGAAATATGTGATTGGGGTTGTGGTGCCCAAATGTGTCTATAACAATTGCCCCCTAAAGCATGAGGTTGTAAATCTTCTGATGTTGGGTGAAATGCTTTATCATGAGGATCCGAGGTTTTTCGAACTAGAAGGCAACCTGTAATAACATACAATACAATACATTATCTTCATAATATTTTCATGATCTAGCTGAGGCAGGAATTCCCATGCTCAGATTTATGAATTGATTTTCATGTACATAGGATAGACAATCGTCTGTGTGGCAGATTGATGATTCTGGGAGAGCCATCATCCCTTAGCTTGGATGATTATCTGTGCAGCTGTGATGTACAATTGATGTCTTTATTTTCCTAAGTATATCACAAATTAGATGGATGAAACTAGATCTGCGGTCTTCAAACTTGTTTAGTCTTCGTTACAAGTACAAGTTGATCCATGTGAAAAGATGTTCTGGTGTCAAACATGGAAAGACATTCCCTGATTACCAGCCAATGATGTAAGATGTTAACAGGCGTGAGAGGAATCACCGATAATGATAATAATCCTCAAGGTATTGCAATACAATTCACATGGTGTGAATACATGAGTTGATTTCAAACACCGCGCAAAATATTTCAGTCGAAGGCCATTGATGTGAACCTGTCACCGAAAGTGAGAAACTTGCCATTGAGGCATGCAAGCTTCAAAGTACTAAAAGGGTTGTTCCTAAGTCAACTTCTTGGATAATGAGCTCATGTCGACAAGAAGTGACCTGTTGCAGAAGGGCCTTAATGAATCCCACATCTACGACATGAAACGGAGAAAATGATTTTGTGGAGGTGAAAACAATCTGATGATATAAGGTTCAGGGTGGTGGTCATGAAAGAGTGAAGCGTGAAGGTATTGTAGCGGATGAGATTTTAGTTGGGTTGGTGAATTCTCTAAGTGACTTCTCTTGAAAATATCAACGAAAATGAAATGGATTGGTAGCATAAACCCCAAAAATGGATGGCACATAGGACCAATGGTGATATGACCGGTGAACGAAATAACCCAACCTGACTCAATCATGGTGATGGAGTGAAAGTTTCATGTTCAAGAGTGACCTACTACCAATGAAGTTCATTCAAGTTTTCTTCCCAATTTTTCCCCAGTCATTGCTAACCAGTACCTCTTTATTTTTGTCAAGCTTGAAGAGGATAACATATGCTTGTTCTATAATTTGCTCTTCGGGTAAACTTGTCGCTATGTTTTAGCGAGCCTAGGGACAGTGAAACTCGCCCTTGTCTATAATGGACAAGTTTGTTGATATTGTTTTAACGCGTTTAATGACAAAGATAACTCAATCCTTTTCAGTTTTAGAGAGTCTGAAAAGAGACAGAAAGGAAACTCTAGTAATTAGTTTTCGTAGTATAATCCCTTAAGTCCAAAAAAGTATAAAATAATACAAAAAGAATGACTTTTCTGATCACTGTAACAAGCCGAAAAATATGAGTGCTCAATCTTTTCGTGTAATGATCCCTCAGGTCCAAAAGGGTTAAAATACAAGAGGGATGACACTTCCAATCACTTTAACGAGCTGGAGAGGCCAATTGCTCGACAATCTTTCTATATTTTATGAGTCTAAAAAGAGATTAAAAGAGGCTCATTTTTTAGGAACGAGTGATAAATTAGGGTAGCAGCTGGTCCCAGGTGAGGTTTGGAACTTTCCAATCACGACAGTGTGAAGAAGTTGGCTAACAGAAGCACTCGTCGCAACTGTTCCTCAAAAGGGGTAAACAATCAAGTGGAGGCATATGATCAGCTAAAAGGTAGAGGTGATGGGAAGAACACGACCAAGGCTCAAAAGCTGATAGCAATGCGATCACAAAGATTATTTACCAGAAGATGGGTTCATTTTTTTAATGAGCTTCAACTCTGGGGGAACATATGCTCATTGCTAGTTTTATTTTTAATGAGCTTGAACTTCGCGTAAACCTACTCATGATAATGGTCAGAGATGTTCAATTCACCATTAACACTATGTTGTTTTGATGGTCATACTACCTGTTCAATTGCTCCATAAAACAGATTAGAAATGTAAATACATGCTTGAAAAACGAGTTAAAAAAAAAACCAATACCTTACTTGAATTACGTGAACAATAACATAAAAGTAGTTTTGACCTCTCATTTTACCATTTCATTCAAATTTGGGATTGTTGGAGCTTGGGAGGTGTTTTCCCCCTTCATGTTCATCAGCTGATTCTGGGAGATTTTGTGGATGACTTTCGGCGCTGTCTGGACCAGGTAGGAGCTTACCCTAAGCTCTTCAATTACATTCTTTCCTTTTCTGGTTCTCAGCATGCTTTCCTACTATTCTGGGCCTCTAAGGTATGAACAATTTGTTCTCTCTCCATCACACCTATTATACATTGAAAGGTGCGATGCATACTGGGCTGGCCATTGGCTAGTCAATATGCATCCCACCCAGTACACAGCTAAGGTGCAATTGGAGCAAGGAGGAAAGTTTAAGCACTAATTTTTCATGGAAATTTTGCTTGTTTTTTGCCAAATTAGGATCCCAATTCTTCGCTTGTTTGTTTTTCAGAGATTCATTGGAGCAAGATGGTCATTACATGGCATGAATGTGAGCACAAAGAAGAGGCTATGATTGCCTTACATGGTTCGGGTACGATGACTACATTGCGGAACTGTGGCTTTCTCAAATTCTTCCGCATATCCAGCATGAGGCAACAAATCAATTTGTTGCAATATTCTCTCACTGCATGGGATCCTACGAACCAAGTGTTATAGATTAGAGGTAAATCCATCCCTTTGACTATTGAGGATATCTACTTCTTCACCGGTTTATCGAGGCACGGTGCCCCTCTCTCACTATCAGGATCTACCCATGGTGGTCAATCCATGAGAGATTATATTTGTTGATTTTGTAGATATGGATCTTAGCCGAGCAAGGACGACAAGATCAGTATTTGAGATGTCACTGACCGGTCCTTGAGGACTATGTTATTCACCTTTGCTAGATTGGTTGGTAGTGTGGCTCTTCACTTAGCCAATAGGTCCTATATGCAGTATGCCTTGGAATGCCTTGAACCAAAGGTATTCAACTGGTGTGATACAATACTTCAAGTGATAAAAGAACAACATACCAAGGTGAAGAATGGAAGATCCAAGAACTTTGGTTATGGTTCTATTCTGACTGCTTTCGCCTTGAAGAAGATCCCACTAATGCAACCACAATACATTTCACTCGAAGTGCCAGCACCGACTGAACCACGGATACAGAGATGGGTCGATCTCATGGCCAGACATGTTGGTCAGTCATAGATTTCATTCTCTGATGCCTTCTTTGAGTGGTTCAACTATTAGCAGATGGTTTATGTCAAGTATCCGTATGCCGGGATGGATTTCCAGGGCAACCTAGATTTGTTGTTGTCGGCTGGTGAGTAGTGGGGAATTATAGGTAAAAGATCTGACCATATCTCTATTTATTGCTTTTATAATGTTTTTGTGTTTTGTAAATATTATCAAGAGTAATCAAGCACATGTACTTGTGCCGATATTGGACCGATGCGACTAGCAATGCGCCCGAGGGTAGCAGCTGTCGTTCCAGCAGGAGAGGCTGTAGGGAGGGTTGTCCTTCATGATCTAGACGTAGCCAAGACCCTTGCAATATTGCAGGATCAGATTGAGGGTCTCACCCTTGGTATTCAGGATGTGAGGACCGACAAGTCACCTCTGATATTATAGTGTCATACTACTAGAGTGTCGAGTCGATGGACCAGGCTCTTACGTATGATTGCATAAGTGCTGACTTGTTATCACCAGCACCATTAGTCTAGGGTGCTTTCCTGCATTTTTGAGCTTTTGGGTCATATGACCGATTTTGTCCTAGACACAGAGCATTTTGAAAAACTATAAACAGTTATATATATTTTTTATTTTTGGAGTGTTACACCAAAATTTGTCACCATGAATATCTACAATTAGTATGGCTCCATCAACAATCATACTATCCTCCTTGGCAAGCCTCAGACCTCTGCTCTCCATGTCAAACTTCAAAAAAGAGAGAAAGTCATTAAAAACATGTTTATCTCTGGGTACGCAGTTTCTCTCTACCTTACCT
>APFE030319519.1:37956-64609 GCA_000404065.3 Pinus taeda
TATCCCATTGATGTTGGACCTGAATAACTTCCTCTAGAACACTATAAATACAGGCATTGGCCCAGAGGAGGGGAGGTTGAAAGCTGAACATTCCAAAGGGTAGATGCTGCTGGAATTAGGACTTCCTTGTAGAAGCTTGTGAGGAGAGATTCCCAACCTTTCTTGTTTCATTTGGAAGTGGGTGAGCTTATCAAGTAAAGGAAAACTCTTGGTGGACCCTGGGAGGAACTTGCACAACACCAAGGCTCAGGTTGTAATGGTTTCTTTTGTTTCCTATTAATACAAATAAGTCCATTCTTCTCGACAATTTGTTATTAATGAGTTGTTTCATATACTCCTTGGTCTGTATGTTGAATATGTTTTATTTTATGAGATATTCAGGTGCTATTTAATCGTTTGATTGTTAGTGAATGCAGGTTTCGAAGTGAAGGAGGATCTCATCCAGATCGACGAGGCTGGACTACTACAACAGCGTTGGACTATAGGTAGGATCAAAACACTTGATTTCTCTTATGGTAAATGCATGTTTAGAGAAGGATTGCTCTTAATTGTCTTGTTTGTCACTAGAAAGTCTTAGGCTTCTAGGGAGGCTGGTTTTGTCCGCAAGATTAACTCTTTCCGCATGACATGGAGTTTTATTTTAGTTAAGTTATATGATCCTGATGAAAATGTTGATTTGAAATGCTTTCTTTTATAAATGCTGCAAATGTCTACCTAACACATAATTTGTTGATGAATTAGTTAATGTGTTTAAGTTTCTGGAAATGTGTTGATATTGAATAGAATCAAATTTCCTTTCCAAAATCTTGACCTTTAGGAACATATGATAGATAGCTGGATTCTGAACGCAATAGATGCCAGTAAGCTGTAGGATGACGAGCTGTGAGTATAGCTTGACAACAAGTTAGAGTATGCCATGTGCAATGGCATCAAAGAGAACCTCTATCAACGCACTATACTCAGTGATGTTATTCATTGACCGACCAATACATACCCCTCTGAAACTCACTAACTCGCCACTTGGATTAAAAATGGCCCAGGCTGCAGACGATAGGTTCCACATACTACGAATAGCTCCGTTGGCGTATCCAACAAATGATTCCAAAAGGCTCAACATCTGAAACAAATGAAAAATAAGATTACCTAACCAAAAATATCACTTTTGACGAAAACAAAAATGTAACAAAAGCATATAAGGAGATTACTACACTTAGTCAAGCATAGTAACGCTTAATGTACAACCCATTCTGGGGTTGCGACAGTGGAATCCCATCGTAATCTACTAGCTCATATGCTCCTCTTGCTAATACTCACTTAACAATGTAGGGACCCATCCACAATGATTGGAACTTACATGCTCCCAATTTATCAGATTCATGATCGTAAAGTAAGAATAGGTTGCCTTTTAAGAAGACACGGGGTTTGACATTCTTGTCAAACTGTGCCTTGAATCGTTTCTTCTGAGCTATTTTAGCCAAGGTGGTGTCACGACAGGTTTCATCCAATTGGATTAGTTCCAAGAAACAAGCCTCTTCCTCTGAAGTTCCAGGGAGAAGGTCGACTGCGAGCTTGACAGATGAAATCTCACATTAAATTGGCAAGACTGCTTCCAGACCATACACCTGCTGAGAGGGTGTAAATATCCACCACAATATCATAGTAGGCCTCATAAAAGACCCTACCTTGATGGGTATTTTTTTCTCTACCACCTCTGAGTAATCTGGTGGAAGTAGCCATGGTGGAAACCTACAATATCAGATCCTTTATATCTAAAAAGATTAAGAAGATTTCAGAACATGATGTTAGCATAGATCATCGCCGGGTATTGCCTCCAAGCACAATAGAAGTATTGTAGCAATCAATTTTCTTGGCCTGGGTGGAAAACCCAAATCAACGTTCATCGAGTGTTTGGATAGACAGGTCTAAATAATATGGTACCTCTTCAGATCCTTTGTCGCATGTATATTCTATAGACGAAGGAATTGTTTAGTCAATGATGATAGGAGAGGCACGATGGGAAGATTAACACCATCATTCCCATCTTCTGAATTACCACGAAGATTGTTCCAACAACCTTAATCATCCTTCAGTTTTTTATTTTCTATCAAATACTATAAATACAGTGGATTCCGAGCAAAATCTATCCAATATTGAAGAAACTATCACCATAAATATCTCGACCAAACTAGATGTTGTAGAGAATATTCATGTCAACAAATCTTTCTCTTCTTCAAAACTGGAAATATATTCCACTCTCTTTCACGAGTTCAAAGATGTCTTTGCATGGTCGTGTGAGGAAATGCTAGGCATTGACTTGAGCATAGTTGAACACGAAATCAAGATGTATCCAGATGTCAAATCGGTACGACAATGGCTTTGGCAGGTGCACCCAAAGAAAGCCAAGCCATCAACGCAGAAGTTGAAAAACTTTTGCATGCTAGTTTCATTTACCGGTTCCTCTAACTGATTGGGTATCGAATATTGTTCCTGTGATGGAAAAACAAGGAATGATTAGAGTGTGTGTTGATTACAGGGATGTAAATCAAGCTTGTACAAAGGACAACTACCCTACACTCTTCATCGACCAGATAATTGATGAATGCGCTGGATGCGAAATATTTTGATTGATGGATGGATTTTCCTAGTATAATCAAATTAATATATGCCCACAAGACTAGTCGAAGACTGCATTTATATGTCCATGGGGCACATTCGCGTACCGCAAGCTACCTGTTGGTTTAAAGAACACAAGGGAAACCTTTCAGAGGGTATGAATTATCCCTTCCATGACATCAAGAACATCGTTCAACGATATCTCGATGATCTACCAGCTCATTCACGAAAGCGGACTGATCATCAACAACATTTGAGAGCTATATTTCTACATTGCCAACACTGCAAGATACGACTCAATTCGCACAAGTGTGTGTTTTGTGTCGGTTCTGGTTGTTTACTTGCTTTGTGGTTTCTAAGGATGGGTTCGACTCAACCCATGTAAGGTTCAAGCGATCATCGATATGCCTCCACCTTCAAATTTGCTTCTAATTCAGAAACTCCAAGGGAAAGAAAACCTTCTAAGGAGGTTCATTCCAAATTACGCTGAACTTGCTAAAGGTTATACATGTCTTTTAAAAAAGGAGGTGCCCTTTAACTGGGATCAGGTTGCGCAAGCTTCCTTTGATGCTCTAAAGAAATCCCTAATAAATGCATCATTAATGTATGCTCCTCACTATCAAAAAGACTTTAACCTATATCTAGCTACAACAGATACGACCATTGCACTGGTTTTAGTTCAATACAACGGAATCAAACATCCTGTATATTATTTAAGTCGAAACCTAAATGATACAGAAATAAAGTACTCCTATGTTGAAAAGTTGCTCTTGTACTTGTTCAAGCAATATAGAGATTTCAACATTATATCCTCCTTTTGAAAAACTACCATTTTTTCAGATTGCAACCCAATCACTCACATTCTGTCGCGTCAGTTACTTGGGGGCAAATATTCGAAATGGATAGCCATTTTGTAAGAGTTTGATCTGGAATTTGTAAAATCCAAATCAAAGAAATATGTAATTTTCACAGAGTTACTATGCGACTTCCCATCGTCGTCCAATGATTCAACATCCAAAGTAGCAATCGTGGATGAATCTTTGTTTTTGATATCGTCGAGCGATCTGTGGTATGGAGATATGATCATATATCTCCAACCCCAAACATATAGGCCTAATACCTCTTGCTCAAAACAACGACGTACTCAATACCAAGCAAAAGACTACATGATCATCGGTGATACTCTTTACCGTCGCAGTATTGATATAGTTCTATGAAGGTGCCTCACCCATAAGGAGGCCGAAAAAGTCCTAAATGATTTTCATTCAGGTGCGTGTGGGGGGCATCAATCTGGTTACACTACGACACAAAAGATTCTACAAGCAAGTTACTTCTGGCCAACAATGTTCAAAGATTGCATAACCACAGTTAGAAGTTGCCATGCTTGTCAAATCTTTGACCGCAAAACCCGAATACCACCCACACCTCTGCATCCAGTAGATACTGTTGGGCCATTTTCCAAATGGGTCATAGATTTCATGACATGTAACCCCACCTTGGCCCGGGGGCATGGTTATATCATAGTTGTAGTGGACTATTTTACGAAATGGGCCGAGACAATGCCTACATTAAACAACAGCGGTGAAACAACTACTTTTTTCTTTTTCAATCATGTAGTCTCTAGATTCAGTGTTCCACAAGCTATAGTCATAGATCATGGATCACATTTCCGCAGTCACATGATAGTCGAATTGGCTGCCAAATTAGGAGTATCCCACGACAGTTCTACTCTGTATTATTCGCAAGCCAATGGACAAGTTGAGGCGATTAAGAAAGCCTTGAAGCACATCTTGCAACGGATGATTGGAGTCTACAAACGGAGTTGGCACCTAATCCTGTACTCGGCCTTGTGGGCGTATAGAACATTGGTGAGAAATGCAACCGGATTTACACCTTTTCAGCTGGTGTGTGGTCTGGAAGCGGTCTTGCCAATTCAGTGTGAGATTTCATCTCTTAAACTCGCAGTCGATGTTCTGCCTGGAACTTCAGAGGAAGAGGCTCATTTCTTGGAACTAAACCAATTGGATGAAACCTGTTGTGACACCACCTTGGCTAATGAAGCTCATAAGAAATGAGTCAAGGCACAGTTTGACAAGAATATCAAACCCCATGTATTCTCAAAAGGTGACCTAGTCTTAGTTTATGAACAGTGATCTGATAAATTGGGAGCAGGTAAGTTCCAATCATTGTAGATGGGTCCCTACATTGTTAAGAAGTTATTAGCAAAAGGAGCCTATGAGCTAGTAGATTACGATGGGATTCCACTGTCGCAACCCCAGAATGGGTTGTACCTTAAGCGTTACTATGCTTGACTAAGTGTAGTAATCTCCATATATGCTTTTGTTACATTTTTGTTTTCATCAGGAGTGATATTTTTGGTTAGGTAATCCACTTTTGCATTTGTTGCAAATGTCAAACCTTTTGGAATCATTTGTTGGATACACCGACATAGCTAGTCATAGTACACAGAACCTATCTTCTATAGCCTAGGCCATATTTTATCCAAGCAGTGAGTTAGTGAGTTTCAGAAGGATATGTATTGGTCGGTCAACAAATAACATTGCTGAGTATAGTGCATTGATAGAGCTTCTCTCTGATGCCATCACACATAGCATATGCCAACTTGTTGTCAGGCTAGACTCACAGCTTGTCATCCTAGAGCTTACCAGCATCTATTCCGTTCGGAATCCAACTATCTATCATATGTTTGTAAGGGTCAATATTGAAAGGCAATTTGATTCTATTCAATATCAACACATTTCCATAAACTTAAACACATTAACTGATTCATTAGCAAATTATGTGTTAGATAGACATTTGCAACATTTATAAAAGAAAGAAATTTCAAATCAACAATTGCATAAGAACAATAAACTTAACCAAAATAAAACTCCGAAAATCAAATATATATATCTATAATATATATATATATATATATATATATATATATATAATATATAATATATATATATATATATATATATATATAAACTCTTTATAGGTTTTCAAAATGTTCTATGTCCAGGACAAAACTGGTCAAGAAGTAGATATCCTCAACAGTCAAAGGGTTGGATTTACCTCTAATCTGGAACACTTGGTTGGTATGATCCCATGCATCGAGAAGATATTGAAACAAATTGATTTGTTGCCTCATACTAGATATGCAGAAGAATTTGAGCAAGCCACAGTTCCGCAATGCAGTCACCATACCTGGATCATGTAAGGCAATCATATCCTCTTGTTCATGCTCATGTTCACGCCATGTAATGACCATCTTTCTCCAATGAATCTCTAAAAAAAAAACAAGGGAATAATTAGGATCCTAATTTGGCCAAAAACAGGAAAATTTCCATGAAAAATCAGTGCATAAACTTTCCTCCTTGCACCCATCGCACCCTAGCTGTGTATTGGGTGGGATGCATACTGACTGGCCAATAGTCAGCCCAGTATGCATCACACCTTTTGATGTATATAGGTGCGATGGGGAGAGAACAAATTGTTCAAACCCCAGAGGCCTAGAAGAACAAGAAAGCATGCTTAGAATCAGAAAAGGAAAGAATGAAATTGAAGAGTTTAGGGTTAGCTCCTACCTAGTCCAGAGGGCGCTGAAAATAGTGCACAAAAGCTCCCAAAATCAGCAAATGAAAATCAAGGGGGAAAGCACCTCCTGAGCTCCAACAATCCCTAATTTGAATGAAATGGTAAAATGAGAGGTAAAAACTACTTTTATGTTACTGTTCTAGTAATTCGAGTAAGGTATTGGTTTTTTTTTATTCATTTTTCAAGCATGTATTTACATTTCTAATCAGTTTGATGGAGCAATTGAATAGGTAGTAGGACCATCAAAAGAACATAGTGTTAATGGTGAATCGAACATCTCGGACCATAATCACGAGTAGGTTTACGTGAATTTCAATCTCGTTAAAAAATAAACCTAGCAATGAGCATATGTTCTCCTAGAGTTCAAGTTCATTAAAAAATGAACCCACCTTCCAGTTAATAACCTTTGTGATCACATTGCTACCAGCTTTTGAGCCTTGGTCATGTTCTTACCATCACCTCCACTTTTTAGCTGATCATACGCCTCCACTTGATTGTTTACCCCTTTTGAGGAACAACTACGATGAGTGATTCTGTTAGCCACCTTATTCACATTGCCATGATTGAAAAGTTCCAAACCTCACCTAGGATCAGCTGCTACCTGAATTTATCACTCATTCCTAAAAAACAAGCCTCTTTTAAGCTCTTTTTAGACTTGTAAAATATAAAAATATTGCCGAGAAGTTGGCCTCCCCAGCTCGTTAAAGTGATTGGAAGTGCCATTCCTCTTGTATTTTAATATTTTTGGACCTGAGGGATCATTACATGGAAATATCGAGCGCTTGTCTTTTATACTTTTTCAGACTTAAGGGATTATACTATGAAAAGGGATTATGGATTTTCCTTTTTGTCTCTTTTCAAACTCTCTAAATCCAAAAAGGACTGAGTTATATTTGTCATTAAACTTGTTAAAAAAAAAGCGACAAACTTGTCCATTATAGACAAGAGTGAGTTCCACTGTCGCTAGGCTTGCTAAAACGTAGTGATAGGTTTGCCCGAAGGGAAAACTATAGAACAAGCATATGTTATCCTCCTCAAGCTTGACAGAAATAAAGAGGTACTGGTCAACAATGACTGGGGAAAAATTGGGAAGAAAACTTGAAGAACTTCATTGGTAGCAGGTCACTCTTGAACATGACACTTTCACTCCATCACCATGATTGAGTTAGGTTGGGTTATTTTGTTCACTGGTCATATCACCATTGGTCCTCTGTACCATCCATTTTTGGGGTTAACACTACCAATCCATTTCAGTGTCATCGATATGTTCAAGAGAAGTCACTCAAATAATTCACGAACCCAGATAACGTCTCATCCGCTGCAACACCTTCACGCTTCATTCTTTCATGACGGCCACCCCGAACCTTGTATCATCAGATAGTTTTCACCTTCACAAAATCATTTGCTCTATTTCATGTCGTAGATGTGGGATTCATTAAGGCCCCCCTATTACGAGTCACTTCTTGTCGACATCAGCTCATTATCCAAGAATTTGACTTAGGAAGAACCCTTTCAGTACTTTGAAGCTTGCATGCCTCAATGGCAAGTTTCTCACTTCCGGAGATAGGTTTACATCAATGGCCTTCAACCGAAATATTTTGCATGTTGTTCGACATCGACTCATGTATTCACACCACGTGAATTGTACTGCAGTACCTTGAGTGTCATTATCATTATCTGTGATTCCTCTCGTGCCTGTTAACAGCTTACATCATTGGCTGGTAATCAAGCGATGTCTTTCCATGTTCAACACCAGAACATCTTTTCACATGGATCAAGTTGTACTTCAGGCGAAGGTTGAATGAGTTTGAAGACCCCGGATCTAGTTTCATCCATCCGTTCTGCGATATATTCAGGAAAATAAAGACATCAAATGTACATCACAGCTGCATAGATAATCATCTAAGCTAAGGGATGATGGCTCTACCAGAATCATCAGTCTTCCACATAGATGATTGTCTATCCTATGTACATGAAAATGAATTTATAAAGCTGAGCATGGGAATGCCCACCTCAGCTAGATCATGAATATATTATGAAGATAGTGTATTGTATTGTATCTTATTATAGGTTGCCTTCCAGTTTGAAAAACCTCAGATCCTCATGATAAAGCATTTCACCCGACATCAGAAGATTTATGACCTCATGCTTTAGGGGGAAACTATTATAGACGTATTTGGGCACTGCAACCCCAATCACATATGTCCATAAACCAAGGGCTTATAAACCCCTAAAAGTGTTGTTTCATACCCTAAATAAGCAAGGTTAGTTGATTACATCATTTCCCAGAAATTCTCCCTGAAAAACTGCTCAGAACTAGTCAAAACTAGACCATACAGATTTCTCCATGCTAAGGTTATGATGCATCTCACCTGTCACATGCAAAAAGTGCGATGCATATTGAAAAGCCCTTCTGTAGGGTGCGATGAGTGAGAGCAGACAAATGGCAGAGACAGTTTGTTAGGTGAAAACTCAAAGAATCTTCTAGAAATTGTTCATATGACACTTGTTTCTCTGAATTCACTTAGGTATGAGTAAGAGATCATGAAATCTCCAAGTGGAAACAAGAACTATCAGTGAAATGACACTAATCAAAATCCTAGAAGCTGACTCACCCACTTGCAAATATCTATATATGGATCCCTCATCCCAGAGATCTAGAGGCTGGAATTTTGTATTTTGTAAGGAAGTGTTGTTGGTTTCTCTTTGAAACATTGTATTGTTAGGTGATCTAAGCTTTTCATGAGGTGAAGAGGGCTTTCATGTTGGGAGGATGGCACTGGATCAGGAAACTTGTTTGTAATCCTCTCTTCTACTACTTCTATCAATAAAGCTATTTGAGTTTTCCTCCATATAATTGTATATATCTGAATCTCGTATTTGTGTATGCATTTGTATGGTTAATATACATCTGATTCTATATTGTTTATGGTTATAGATCTCTATGCTTTGATGATATTTTGCTGCTTTGACTCTACAGGTGTTATTTGAAGTGGGACAAGTGAGAAAGGAGTGGCGAAAGCTCTATCAAAGGAGGGAGGAAACAAGCAAGGAGACAAGTGAAAAACTGAGGTTGGTACTCTCTGCTTCTCTCTCATCTATCTCTCATAAAGGAAAACACAAGTAACTTTAGTTTGTTTGTTTCTTAGTGGGACTAGCAACTCTGAATCGACACTACTTTTCCCAATAACAATCAGGATCCTCTGTGATCATCCCATGAAAAGTTGGGATGCTCTACAAAGGAATAGTCTTCATGGGGGAATTAGATACTTGGTCAACTATGGGGTATTCCAATGTTGATGTTTGATCTTGAGGTGGTTGATTTGCCATTTGATCAAAGATGTGTCAATATCCTTCAAGGATTTCAGGTGGTGCATTTTGAGTAAGTGGAGGATTAGTAATACAAGTTGGTTTTGTAGCACTGCCTAGATCTGGGATCACATGAGACCCTTGTTTCGGCAGCTAAGGTCCTTCCTTATCAGGTCCACTGGTTTCTCCCTCTCCTTCTCTTAAGTTACACGACTTTCCCTCTTGTAGAGGATCAGAATGTAAATTTGTTGTAACCTGAAGACTCTGCTCAGATCCTCCAATTTAACTTTGAATCTCAGTGTAAGCTATAGATGATGAGCCTACTTCCTAAGGGATTACAGTAGGATTTTTTCCAAATACATCCCAGAATCCTACTAATTCTGGAGACTATTATTTTCTTACAAGTTCGTCTACAGAGTTTTTTCTCCCAAGGTTCACTCATCCCTTGGGTTTTGTGGATTGAAGTGGGGGGTTCTGATCATTTTCTATCTTTATATTCATATTCATTCATAAAAACCAATTCCTACTTAACCTCTAATATTTTGTTGAAACGAGGGTTGGTAAGCAAGCACTTTACTTGCTAGGCACACAAGTTCTTACCTCTCATTTTTAAAACCCAATTCTTTTGCAACAAGATAAAAAGGAAACCACTTTGAAACACTCTCCCCGGTAACGACGCCAAAATGTTGGTACACTAAGATGTATTTTTTCACAGGAAATCTTAATTCCTACATTAACTCTCAACCCAAGGTAGGTCTTTTTATTTCAAGAGTGTCAGCACTATATATGCAATGAATTCAGAGGTTAACTAATAAAAAATTGTTGCAATTTCTAATGACTATGTTTTCAAGCTCAATACAAAACAATTCTAAAAGAAGTAACTCTTGAAAGAAATCCATATCATACTTTGCAATTCTACTTAACCTATCATGAAAGAAAATGAATTTGAATACAACTATAAAGAATCACACTTGGCAGCCTTAAATGGAATTGAAACTAACTCACTCAATTATTACAAAGACTACGGAAATTGAACAACAAATTTCGATTGAACAACAACTGATAATTGAACAACAAATGATATCTGAACAACAAATAACTATATTGCAAAAAGTGATCAATTCTATCTCTGAAATATATGATAACATTACTTGGATGGATCAGTGATCTAATCCTAGAACTAACATAACCAATCCAACCAAAAGCATTACTCATATATAACACATAGCTAAATTTGAATCTCAAATGAATAGAAAAAGAACATCGAATTGACAACCTTCACGATAATCAAAATGATATTAACTTAACATTAACAAATAGTAGTGAATAAAATAGAAAAGATTATAGCACAGGCAAAGTAGTAGATATTCTCTTACCTGAGCCCAGATTCACCAGAAGTCTCCTTTATGAGATACTCAGAATATAATTATGCTTTAAACATAGTATTCTTCATTAATATGAATAACAGAGTTACATCATCACCAGAGTAGCACTATTATATGTCCAAAAGAATAATTATAAACTGTGGATTTCTAAATTTGTCGTGTAGTTTTCCTGTCAGCCTTATATATAACAATTAGAAAAGTAAATAGATAAAAGTGGATCCTCAAGATCAGGGGATCATGAGGATTTCACAATACGCAATCTGATTCTGTCATAAAATAACATTGGTCTACCCTATCTTCCGTTTCCTTGCGTTGCCTCTGACACTATCTTTTTCCTTCATGAGATGTTGTTGTTTTATCGAGTGAATAACTATCATCCAATTTGCTTCTTCTACACATAAATATAGTAAAAAATTGTTTTTCTTGCTTAGATTCATCTAATTTGTTACTGATTAATTTTAACCAACTTTTAACTGTTATTTCCTCTACTTTTGTCCATAAACAAATATAATCATGTGAGGATGAGTGCTATATAAAGCTATTACCAAGGAGAAACCATATCTTTTTCTTGAGCCAACAATGATTCTCACACCATTGCAGAAGCTTTAGGCCATCTAGATTGGGACATAGCTATGAATGAATAATATAGTTCATTATTGGCAAATGATACATCAGATCTTGTTCCTCTTGAAAAGGGAAGAAAACTTTTTAGATGTAAAGGGGTTTACAGAACCAAGTTTGGACCAAATGGAAAAGTTGATAAACATAAAGATCATCTTGTTGCTAAGGGATTTTCACAAGTTGAAGGCGTTGACTATATTGAAACCTTCTCCCCTGTTGCAAAAATGAACTCTATCTGCCTTGCTCTTTCCCTTGCTACCTCTTTCAAATGGGAAGTCTATCAGATGGATGTTAAATCCACCTTCTTGCTTGGGGACTTTCATGAAGAAATCTATATGGAATAACCTCCCAGATTTATACAAACCAACTCCAACCTTGTATGCTGGCTTAAGAAATCCCTTTGTGGTCCCAAACAACCCCCTTGGGCTTGGTATGCCAAAATGGATAGATTTATTTTAGGTACTAGATTTTTTAAGTGTCATTCTGAAAATACTGTCTACACCAAGAAAGTGGGTAGGTCTCTTATTATTCTTGTTCTTTATGTTGATGATCTTATACTTACTTGTAGTGATCCAAACCTTATAAACCATGTGAATTCCACCCTTAAAAAAAGAATTTTGAAATGAAAAGCTTAGGATACTTGCATTATTTTCTTGGTCTTCAAGTATTGCAATCCAAGAAAGGTATTTCTCTTTCCCAGTCCAAGTATGATTGTGATCTTCTAATCCATTTTCACATGGAAGATTGTAAGCCATCGCCTTCTCCCTTTCAGTATGGAGTCAAACTTTCAGTCACTTGTACTTCCCCTAAAGTTGATGCTACCTTATACCGTCATCTTGTAGGAAAAATTTTGTATCTGACCCATACCCGTTCTAACCTTTCCTTTGTTTTTGGCCTTATTTCTCGGTTTATGAAAAACCCAAACGAAAGTCATTGGAAAGAATATAAAAGAATACTTCATTATGTTTGAGGTACAATTTAGTTTGGGAATCATTGATGTGCAAAAGCATCTCCTCTATTGGTTGGTTTCACTGATTCGATTGGGCTCGTGACCCTGATGATCGGAAGTCTAATGCAGGTTATGTCTTCTCTCTTGGTTCTGGACCTATTACATGAGCTTGCAAGAAACAAAGTGCCACTTATCTTTCTTTAGTAGAAGTAGAGTATCATGGTGTCGTAGAAGCTAGTAAGGAAGCCTTTCTTCGTCAGATCCTGTCAGAATTTGGCTTTCAACGGCAACATCCGATTACACTTTGGTGTGACAGTCAAAGTTCCATTCAACTATGCAAAGATCCAGTCCAACATCAGCGCAACAAACACATTGAACTACACATGCACTTCATTAGCAAGCTCATTAATGACCATGTTCTTGAAGTGCAATACTTTTCAACTGATGATCAAGTTGTAGAAATATTTACAAAGGCTCTCAGAGAGGCAAAGTTTAATAAGCTTCGATTTATGGTTGGAGTTTCGGAAGTTGTCACTAAGGGGGCATAGGCTCTAATGCCTCCTTCCTTCTCCTATTGTGTCTTATTTGTACATCCTTCAATCCTATCCTAGGTTGTTCTTAAGGGGGGATGTAAGGATATTCTGACACATAGGAAATAGTTAAGTATAACTTGGTCTAGTGTAGAGTTAGTTAAAGTGTGTTTCTTTACTATGTACCTTTGTAAATTACAATCTGATGGTCATGATATGTTCTAGACATGAATTGATTCGACGATTTATTCTCTCCTCAGTATTATCGACACTTGACCTGTGGCTTAACACCTGATTGGTCCATGATCTTTATTTAAAGAGCATGGAGGGTCATTTGTACGGTGACCATTCATGAGAGAAGCTTATGTAATTTTTCTTTCTTTTATTAATAAATTTCCTGAAGTTGCCACATTGGCTCAGGGCATGGATTGTTTCCCTATTTAAGGGTTTTAACCATGTCAAGAATACCGGTGTATTGATTTGTGATCTTTTTGTGAGCAGTGTCCTTTGGTGTTCTATCTAAGGAACTTCCCTATAAATTCCTACAATTTCATCAACCATGGCCTCTTTCCAGAGTTTTCCATCCTCTAAATCTATTGTTTCCTTCAAAATTCTATGATCATCATTAGTAATAGATAAAAAAAAAATTGAACAAAAAGTAGATGGACTATACCTTTCTAGCTATCTTCTTTCTCGAACTGATCTTCTCATAGCCAAAGTTTGTGGCTCTTCATCTTCTGATTCCTCTTCTTCTATAGAGTTATATTCTTCCTCCTTTATCTCAAACTCTATATTCTTAGGTTCCTTTGGTAGGAATTCATGTTTAATAACATATTTCACCTCTCTAAACACCACATCTCAGTTGTACACAACCTTCCTTGTTTATTGGTTGCAAATCTTATAACCTTTTAAACCATCCTTATACCCAATAAAGATGCACTTTTTAGGTTTATTATCCAACTTTGTTCTTTTCTCATTTGGAAGAAGTACATATGCATCACATCCAAATAACTTCAGATGTGAAAGAGAAGGTTTCCTACGAGTCCATACCTCTTGTGAAGTCTTATCCTCCAACAATGATGAAGCTGATTTGACTAGGTAACATGTAGTCTCCACTGCGTCTGCCCAAAATTCTTGTCCTAACCTGGCACCACTAATGATGTTTCTTTCCTTTTCCATCAACATCTTTTTCATTCTTTCTGCAACTCCATTTTGTTGAGTTGTGTATGGAGTAGTCTCCTGCCATGCTATACCACACTTCTTATAGAAATCTTCAAATTTATTCTTACAAAACTCTCTACCATCATCTGTCCTCTCACCTTTATCTTCTTATCTGTATGGTCTTCCACCGGAGCCTTAAATTATTTGAACCTGTCAGAGACTTATATATATATCCATGTATATTCTTCTAAGAAACATATCCATGTATTCCTTAAGAAGTCATCTATAAATGATGCATAGTACATAGACATACCCAATGATGGAATGAACATAGGTCCAAACACATTACTGTGCACAAGATTTAATATTTGTTTCTCCCTCTTATCACCAGAGGGGAAACTCACCTGATTCTGCTTCCCATATACACAATTTTCAAAAGAATCAAAATCTAGAGAGAAATTAGACATACCTTCTATCATACCATTACCATGAAGTATTTGAAGGCCCTTCTCTCCAGTATGTTCAAGCCTTTCATGCCATAGAATTGTCTTTTCTCTAGAGACCACTAGATTTTCTGCTCCACGTTCTGGAACCACAAAACTATTGCACCCATCAATAATAGTGCTACCTTGAATCTTGTACAGAGTTCTAATCCAAATACCCCACATCAATATTAGTGCTCCCCAAACCATCTTGTAGGTATCTTTCTTGAACATTGTTTTTGCACCTGCATCATCTAGCTTTCTTATAGAAATCATATTTCTAGCCAATGCAAGAATATGCAGAACACTCGAAAGTGTTCTAATCCTTACACCTTGCAACTTCAACTTGACTTTTCTATAACCAATGATTCTAACATTCCTTTCATCCCATAAGAGGGCATCAACACCATCATATTTCTCATACTCACAGAACCAATCTCTATGGGGAGTGAAGTGAAAGGATGCACCCTAGTTAATCAAACATGCCTCATGATCTACATGTGTACTTAAATAAGAAGCCAAGTACACATCCCCACCTTTATCTGAGGTGGGTTTTGCCTCTGTAGAAGGAGCATCATCAGATCCCCTTCCTTTCTCAGGAGCTTTATATTTGCAGTCCCTTTTGGATTTCCCTTCCTTTTCACATTCCCAAGACACATTTACAAATTTTTCTGGATATTTAAATCTCCCTCTAGATTTAGATCTCCCACTCGAGGACTTATTTTTGTTTATGTTCTAGGACCATACTTTAATAGACAAGGCATCACCATTCTTGCCCTCCATATGTTTCTGTCTCATCTACTCTAACAACAAGGATGAGAATATTTTATCAAACTTCAAGTCAGTTTCATTACTAACTATTGCAACAACTAGAGTCTCCCATGAATCTAGTAGAGAACATAACAAACTGATGCACTTATCTTCATCTGAAATTTTAATGTCAATAGATAATAACTGGCTTACCACAATATTAAATGCATTTATATGCTTTGTCATTGAGTCTCCATCTTTCATCCTTAGGTTATAGAGTTATTTCCATAGGAACAATTTATTCACTAGAGACTTAGATTGGTACAAAATCCCTCACTTGTCCCACAAAGGCTTCACCAAAGCTTCCCTTGATACATTCAACAATAATGAATCTAAGACACATAATTGTATTGTTCTCTTTGCCTTTCGATCCAAATTCAACTAGTCTTTAGTTGCCATTGGTGTTGGTTTAGTACCTTGATCTACCGTGATCCACTGATATTTATCCACTAGCAAATCCTTCATCTTGAGTTTCCACAACTCAAAACTCTAACCATTAAATTTTTTGATCTCTATCTTTCCACTCCTTTCCATCTTCTTTCACCACAAGAATTGATCCCGCAGATCTCCCACTAAATAGGGTCTACCATAGGCCCAAGAAAAACCCCTCAACAGAAAAGGTGTCCCTTTGAAGCTAAAACAATTATGATCCCAAATGTAGGTTTTACACCGTACATAAAGTACATGTATACGAATTCTAAAAACAGAAAATAAATAATGGAGAGAGCATAATACATAAAATAGATATACACAAAGATTTTCCATCGATCCCAAAACCTAGACTACCAGATTTATTTTTCATTATGTTCCTTTCAATGTAGAATACATATATATGCATGTTGTAGCATCCACAAACTCCAATCCATTAACCCTGGATTAGAACATAACCATAGCTCCCTTGATTGGATCTACAAATTACCATGGACAGAAAACCATCATGCCCAAAACCATGTGCAAAATCAATGCACAAAACCATAGGTAGGCATGCCCACCTAATATAAGATCCAAAAAAACTTTCCCGAGGTGCTACCCTAGACCCCTTACATAACCCCTTGTAAGGGAGGGGGGCAGCCACCCCCCCCCCCCCCCTGTGACCACCTGGTAGCACCCGACACAACGTACAAGGTGAGCTATCACCCCTCTGCGCGTGGGCTGGTCATGGAAAGAATATAACACAACCCAAAAAAATTTTTACAGTAAAAGTGCTTAATGAGTTTTCTTTTTATGTCTTTTTCAAACTCTTTAAACATGAAAAGGACATTGATTTACCCCTTTATTACACTCCTAAAAAATTAAAAAATATAGCACTCATTAAATATGACGAGACCGAACAACTCCTTAGGGTTCACTAAAACTAATTCAGAGGACTCATCCGAAGGATGAGCTTACATGACAAGAATATGTTACCCTCCTCAAACTTGTGAAAAAATAAAGAGGTACTTGCTAATAACTGTGGGGAGAAATTGGGAAAAGGTAGTCATTTTACTTTCATTATAAAGGAAGCATGTCACTCTTGACCATGACACTCTGTTAGACTTGTGTCCAAATTTGGAAAACCATTTGTCTTACAGTTAATCGAATCCCTTTGAAATTATTCAGCGCATTTTGAGTATTATGGTTTATTCAAACGATGCCAAGTCATTTGTCGTTTCACTATGAGTTCAAGAGAAGTTAAACCTCAGTTCACATTTCTTTGCAAAGTTTAGCCTTTAGTCACGTCAGTCATCGCTGAGTCAGTCCTTGCAATTATTATTCAAAACTTGACGTTTCTTTTCATGTTGTAGGCCCTCCTACAATAGTTCATTTCCTATTGACTTCAGCTCATTATCTAGGAAGTTAATCTAGAAACGTTCAATACGTTGAGGTCTCAATGTCTTAATAGTAGGTTTCTTGCCTTCAACGATAGGTTTTGATCATTGACCTTTGATCAAATGATTCTATGAGTGTTCAAATTCAGATCATATTGTCACAATCTATAGATTGTACTAAGAGTACCTTGAGAACCATTGTCATCATTGGTGGTTTCTCTCGCACTTGTTAATGGTTCACATGATTGATTGGTAATCAAGTGGTTTATACCATTTTCAACTTCGAGACATTCACTCACATGGCTAAATTCGTATATAGATCACGATATGGAGATCAAGACCCTGGATCTAGTTTCATCAATCGAGGTTTTGAGGAGTTATATATTCATGATTATGTAGACAAACTCATAGCTAGTTTCATCAATCGAGGTTTTGAGGAGTTATATATTCATGATTATGTAGACAAACTCATAGCTGATGGTTGCTCCCATATTGTGTCTACTATTGATATGATTCTTGATTTTTTTTGTACTTGTTCATTGAGCTAGTTTTACTAAGAGTGTGGGAATTCCTACCTGAGTGATGATTATATATTGCATTTTAATCCTTGAATACTTCTTGTAGGTTTCCAACCATTGTCTCTTATCCAATCTTTGGCATGATAAAGCACTTCAATATTTCAAAATTACTTTTTAGACTTCACAACTTTAGGGGGCAATTTGTTACACATCATTTTGTCACCATGACACTTGAATGCTAAAATGGATCTCTCACCATCCATAAACATGTTCCATTGCAGCCCCTTAGAAGTCAAACAATAAAAAACTCCTGAAGAAGATGTGAATTTTGGGTGAAATTCCTTTATAACTTATTTAGTATGACCTACATTCTTTTCCTAGTGAGTTTCCATGCATTTTCAGTTTCTATCCTGAAAACCTTTACGAAATTGTGCTTTGTCTTCCCGTATAAACAACGCACGTAACTCAAAGAAAAGTAAAAATGAAAAGTAAAGTTCAAAAGCATTTTTGGGTGAAAGCATTTTTCTCTCTTTAAAGATTACAAATGGCAAGCTATTTAAGAGTTCAAAGGTGGAAATTTAAATTATTGTATGCATTGAAATCTTAATAGATTCACATGCAGATTGTAAAGCACCTATAAGCCTCATACATAGCATTTACGACATTATTGTTTCAAAATGTTTCATAGTTTATACCAGAACTTCACCTCGCTCTCTCCATTTTTTAATAACTTTTCTCTCTTTGGGTTCTCCATAAACACATAAAAAATAATTAGAGTGAACACAAGATACATGTCCTTTAAACCACCTTCAAGTAGTAGGACTATTTGGCATTTGCACGTTTAAAAATTAATATCCACAATAAATTATATGCATCAGAATGGACACTAAAGAAATGAGTTGTTTTGTGTAATTGGAGAGTGTCATCCCATCATTTTGCTCTCTATCGAGAATTGCTAAAGGTAATTGTTGGCGTGGACACCCGTTTCACTAAAAATAAAAATTAATGCATGTTGGCAAATAATTCACATTTTCACTTGAGACAACAACAATTTTTCCCTTGCCATCAACAAACATTATGTTGGTTTTCCGTTTGGAAATTCTCACAGTTTCATGGTATACTCGATCTTTTACATATATTATGTATATTCTATTTATTTAATGGGAGGGTTCCTTCTTGACAACGTAGGTTATCCTTATAGAGTTTCCACTACGATCTTGGGCCACATCAATATCATGGTTTAGCTTTGCAGGGGAAATTTGTAGGAGTAAATGATCAGTTGTTGATAACCACAAAGGGAATTCATTCATGTCACAACCATCCAAGAAACCATAATGCTACTAGAATTCCTGATCCAGACCAGTGATATTCCCCTAATCTTTCTTGAATTCCTTATCTAGACCACTGTTATTCTTTTCTAACATCCATCGAAGGTTTTTTGGAGCTGCAGATTTATTCGTGTTTTCACTAGGAAAAGCATTATTTTCCAAGTTGCCCATCGTTATTCCCCTCATCTTTCTTGATTCCTAATCAAGATCAATATTATTCTTTGCTAACATCCGTCGAGGCGTTTTGGAACTACAAACTTATTCATATGTTCATAGGGAAAAGAAACATTATTTTCCATGTTGTCATTGGTTTGGAACAATGCCAAGGAATTTTTCATCAAGTGGGATAATTTTTTGGATTCGTTGTATTTCATGGGTGAAATTAGGAATCCCATTGCCTCCAATCAAGTTATGGAAACCCTCAATGCAATGGGATTCATAATTTCACCCATGACCTACCCTCGAGGCATGTATCATGGTTTGTGAGAATGACACTGAAGAGCGAGATTCATACAAGGTCTTCATGTTGACTAACTTGGCGAGATTAATACAAGGCTTCATGTTGACCACTGTGGCATTAAGATGATATATTGTATCATGCATTAGCTCCACACAATCTTGTAGGCCACACATTCATCTCTGCAAACAGGAACACGAGCTGCAACATTCAGAGAGTATGAATGAAAAAGTTGTTCCATGGTGGCTTGAACAGAATATTAGTTGATCAATACATAGATATGTGACCTGCGTAGACATTCACAACATAGGCGGTATATATACAAGTCGGTATACTTAACAAATTCGACAATAGATATGAAGATGAACTTTTTTATATGTAGCTCACATAAATTTATAATATTTCAATTGAAAATTTATGATTTTCTATAAGTAGTTTATATTAATTTACAAAATGATGGAAGAAGTGAAGAAAAAATATAAAGTTGACTTTATTATATTATAAATATAGATATATATATTTTACATAGATTTACATTATTTTAATTAAAAGTTAATGGGATTTTAATGAACGGGGTGTATATATATATATATATATATATATTTCAAAAAATTTGGGACCCAATTTATTTGATTGGATGAAAATATAAGAAATATGTTCGTTGAAAATATTTACATATTTAAACTAAAAAATATAAGCATATGCATAACTCTAATCATAAATTAGGTTGCCAATTTTCTTTAATGAAATTATGAAAATATTTAGCCTAAGTCATATTGGAAGACATCTTGGCCCAACCAAGTCTATGTTTTGACATCTATTATTGAGTAAGAACTATAAAAGTGCTTCTAAATGAGCCCAATTACTAAGCCCAACCACCAAAGACAGTTTCTTTCTTCAACAACTTCTTCATGTAATTTGGTAAGGTGACAACTTAGATCTGGTAAGGTGACAACTTAGATCTCTAGCCTAATCTAGACTAGGACACAAATCGTGATGCTCTTCATGCTCTTCAGATATAGAATAGAAAAAGTAGAGATGTGTATATTGCCATAAATAAGATGGGCATTAGGTTGTTCGAACCCATCACAAGTATCTACAAGCTTCACTTTCTCGATGAATTCAATGACCTCTAGGCTCACAATAGTGAAAGGTATAATAAGAAATGGTATAATGAGAAATTAGCTCTAAGCAATGTATTTACAAAGCCTTTATGCAAGGTTTTGTCCAGTAATTTTGCATTTTATTCCTTTTACAAGGGAAAAACTTAAGACAAACAAGGAAGTACATTTTCTATTATGAGTAGGATATGTAGCATTGCGCCTAATTTCACTTTTACTTTTGTTATTGGCTTCTTAGAAGTGTTTAGTTAACATAGATTACTTTCAATTAGATTCACAACTCATGATAGTCTTGAAAAAGCATTTGGAATAACAACTCTAAACTTTTGAATAAGTTTTAGTTTAGAGTACTAATACAAATAAATAGTAAAGCTAAATTTATTTAATACTTTTTGTTAGAGGAAATAATTTATGGTTCAAAATAAAGAGTTTTAAAGTAGCCAACATCTACATTACATAACATATCACATCTTTTTCATTTATACTATTTTTAAATATTTTATACTTACCACATTTCTTTTGCAACTTATGATACAATTCCTAATTTTAAAACATTAATACTATCATTGTAAACATAAATATAATAATCAAAATCAATATCAATATTTTATATATATATATATATATATATATATATATATATATATATATATATATATATTAACATATATATATATATATATATATATATAATTACGTGACAACATAATTTATATATATAATAATATCTATAATTTATTTTTTAATCTATCATTTTTAACAATTTCATTTTCGTTTTTGTTTTTTTTCCAATAATTATGTTACTTTTATCACGCAACAACTTTTTTGACATTATCCTTTTGTCTCACTCTATATTAACATACTTGAACATCTAAATTGAGATATACATGATGCATTAAATTAAAGCTATAGATAACAATATCTTAATCTATTTGGGCATATAAAATGAGATATACATAATGTATTAAATTAAACATAAATTATAGTTAAAGGATGAAGCTGTTGACAAATGTTGACATTTAATTTTATTAGTATTATTATTTTATATATAATATTGATGTGAATTTTTTTTTTTTTAATTTAATCAGTAATTTTATAATTTAAAATAAATTTATCTTAATTATATATTAAATAAAATTTAAAAAAAATTATTTTTTTGAGTTGTTAATTTTTTTAGTGCGAAACTTAAAAAAGAATTACACTTAATGATTTTATTAATAGGTGTGATAGATGATGATTAAGATGAATTTCTTTGTATATATATATTTTCATTTTTTGAATGGTATATTTTCATCTTTTGAATGGTATATTTTCCATTTTTGAGTGGTATTTTTTAATGTATAAATAGATTCAATCCTTGAAAATCGCTTGAGTACATGGGTTAAATAGCCTAAATATGCAATTCCAACAAATATTTTCTCCATTCAAAATATACCCTTCATAAAAAGGGTCAAAATGTAAAAGGCTAATAATAAGAATAAGGATTTAATTTTTCAATTGCTTTATATAATATTGACATTTTAATAATAAAATTATTATTATAAAAATTCATATATAATATGTAAATCGTTGACATTGATAGAATTTTAAAACTTGATATAAAATTATCTTGTTTCATGCGGACATGGAAATATTTTATTTATAACTAAGAGTGAGAGTGAAATATTTTTACAAGGTCGACGGAGGCAGCTCGTTGGTAAAGTCAGACTTGTAAAGACGATGAGGTGTTGTGCTCAAACCTGAGCGAGGGCATTGACTAGTCATGAGGAGTGACTTTCCTCGGCCAAGCCCACCCACCTTTAAAGGTTGGCGGAGGCGGCTCGTTGGTAAAGTCGGACTCGTAAAGACAGTGAGGTCTTGTGCTCAAACCTGAGCGAGGGCATTGACTAGTCACAAGGAGTGACTTGCCTGGGCCAAGCTTGCTCACCTTTTAAGGTCGGCAGAGGCGACTGGTTGGTAAAGTCAGACTCGTAAAGACAGTGAGGTCTTGTGCTCAAACCTGAGGAAGGGTGTTGACTAGTCACGAGGAGTGACTTGCGTGGGCCAAGCCCGCTCACCTTTAAGGTTGGTGGAGGCAGCTGGTTGGTAAAGTCAGACTCCTAAAGATGGTGAGGTCTTGTGCTCAAACTTGAGCGAGGCCGTTGACTAGTTGCGAGGAGTTACTTGCCTAGGTCAAGCCTGCTCACCTTTAAGGTGAGTGATATGGATAATGAAATGTCCTTTTTTGGATGAAGTTGAACACAGTACGGAGCTAGGGTTTAGAGCACGGAGCAACAGGAGAAGCGAGCTAATAACAGTGGAGGGGCTAGGAGGAGGGAGTTCCACTCCCTCCTACAACAACGTTGTTTCGAATAGAAGCGGGGAAACATGTTTGAATGGTTTCAGGAAACCCTTGGAGGCTAGGAAAAAAAAAAGACTCAAAAGAACTAGAAAGCAACAAAGTTGATGAACAGGAAGAATCTCACGGGGTGGTAAGAAGGGAAGAGTAACCAGAGGACAACAGCCAGAAAAATGTGTACAAATCTGCAGCAGGACCCTGTAAGCCCAAGACTGCCATCAAACCCCGGGTGGTTCTGAATGATCTTGCACTGCAATAGCATAAAGATCACATGGCAACTTATGCTATTATATGCAAGTTTATGGGTATATAGCCCACAGAGAAGCATTTGTACATATGGATAAGAAACAACTTGAAACCAAAGGGAGATATAACTCTACATCTAGGGTATAAGGGTTTCTTCACAGAGGTTTTCAATAGCCTAGAGGACAAAGATAGAGTTTTCGAAGGAGGACCCTATTTCTATGCTGCTGCAAGACTATATATGGGACCCTAAGTAATGAACTTTGTCCGAAAGCGAGAAACATTCACATTGGTCCCAGTATGGATAAGACTTTACTCCCTACCTCTAGATTATTGGCTACTTGAATCCTTGAAAGCTATAGGAAATAAATTAGGAAATTTTCTAAAGGTCTCAGAGGCAACTATGAGAGGAAAATATCCATCCTTTGCACGAATATATGTGGAAATGGATCTATCGAGAGCACTCTCGGATGAAGTTGTCATAGAAGTTTATGATGAGGAATGGGTACAAGCGGTGGACTATGAACATGTCCCTTTTAGATGTCGGAAATGTCATGAACATGGACACATTTTTAGAGATTTCCCACAAAAAAAGAGGAAGGATAATCCGAGGACCAACAAAGGTAAAGATCCTGAGGAGTTCACCAAGATGGGAGGCAGAGAGAAAGGAGGAGGAAGAAAGTACCAAAAAAAAACAAACTAGAAAGTCACAATAGTTTTGAAATTTTAGAAGAAGAAGGGGGGAGCATTGAAAAGGTTGTTACTGTGGACAACCATCCCATAGAGAAGGAAAAGGAGGAAAGCATGGAAATAATACAAGAAAACAATGAATCACAGGATGTTGGGTTGTGTTATATTCTTTCCACGACTAACCTACGTAATGAACCAGGGGATTAGAGGGGGGGCGGAGCCCCCCCTTTGTTGCGCCGATTGCGCAGCAGGGGGGTCATATGGGGCGGCAGCCCCCCCTATCCGGGGGGTTTGAGGGGGGCAGGTAGCCCCCCTCTACGGTGTCTGGGGCAGCGCCCCGGGAATTTTTTTTTTTGGACCCTATATTAGGTTGCGCGAACCTACCTATGGTTTTCGATCCATGGTTTTGGATGCGGTGGTTTTTGGTCCATGGTATTGCATGCTTCAACATGTATAAATATGTATTGTAACATTGAAAGGAACATAATGAAAAATCAAGCTAGTAGTCCTGATTTTGGGATCCAGGGGAAATCTCTGTGCATATGTGTCTAATGTGTTATGCTCTCACATTGTTTATTTTCTTTGTTTTAGAATTCGTATGCAGGTAATTTCTGTACAGGGTTAAAACCTACATTTGGTATCAGAGCTGTTTGGGCTTTAAGGGGATGCCTTTGTTGCTAAGGGGTTTCGCTCGGGCCTATGGTAGACCCTGTTTAGTGGGAGATCTGTGAGATCGATTCTGGTGGTGAAAGAATATGGCGAGCAACAGAAAGATAGAGATTGAGAAGTTCAATGGTCAGAGTTCTGAGTTGTGGAAACTCATCATGGAGGATCTATTGGTGGATAAAGATGAGTGGATCACGGTAGATCTAGGTACTAAACCAACGAGAGTGACCAATGAAGAATGGAAGAAGTTGGATCAGAAGGCAAAGAGCACAATACGATTGTGTGTCTCAGATTCAATATTGCTGAATGTATGAGGGGAAGCTACGACAAAGGCTCTGTGGGACAAGTTATGGACTTTGTACCAATCTAAGTCTCTAGTGAATAAACTATTATTGCGGAAAAAGCTGTATAACTTGAGGATGAAATATGGAGACTCAGTGACAGAGCCTCTGAATGCGTTTAATACTGTGGTAAGTCAGTTATCATCTCTTGATATTAAAATTCCAGATGAAGATAAGTGCATCAGTCTATTGTGTTCTCTACCAGATTCGTAGGATAGTCTAGTTATTGCAATAGGTAGCAATGCAACTGCTTTGCAGTTTGATGAAATAGTCTCAGCCTTACTAACGGAGGAGATGAGACGGAAAAATATGGACAACCAGAATGGTGATACCTTGTCTATACGAGGACGGTCCCAGAACAGAAACAAAAATAATTCATCGAGTGGGAGATCTAAATCTAGAGGGAGATCTAAATCTCCAAGGAAACCTATAAAGGTGGTGTGCTGGAAATGTAGAAAGGAAGGGCACTTCATAAGGGATTGTAAATCTAAAGCTCCTGATAAAGGAAAGGGATCTAATAATGCTCCTTCTGTAGAGGCGAAAACCACCTCAAATGAAGGTGGGGATGTGTACTTGGCTTCTTCAAGTACACATGTAGATCATGAGGCATGGTTAATTGACTTAGGTGCATCCTTTCACTTCACTCCCCATAGAGAGTGGTTCTGCGAGTATGAGAAATACAATGGTGGTGATGTCTTCTTAGGAGATGATAGGAAGGCTAGAACCATTGGTCGCAGAAAAGTAAAGTTGAAGTTGCAAGGTGGAAGGGTTAGAACCCTTCAGGGTGTTCTGCATATTGCTGCATTGGCCAAAAATCTAATTTCTGTAAGAAAGTTAGATGATGCAGGTGTAAAGACAGTGTTCGAGAAGGATACCTGCAAGATGGTTCGAGGAGCACTGGCATTGATGCAATGAGTTCAGATTGGAACTCTGTACAAGTTACAAGGTAGCACTGTTGTTGACGGGTGCAATAGTTCTATGGGTCCTTAAAATGGAGCAGAAAATCTAGTGGTCTCTGGAGAGAAGACCATGTTGTGGCATCAAAGGCTTGGACATCTTGGAGAGAAGGGCCTTCGAATACTTCATGGTAAAGGTATGGCAGAAGGTATGAGTAATAGCTCTCTGGATTTTGATTTCCGTGAAAATTGTGCATATGGGAAGAAGAATCGGGTGAGTTTCCCCTCTGGTGGTAAGAGGATGAAACAGATATTAGAGCTTGTGCACAGTGATGTGTTTGGACCTATGAAAGTTCAATCACTGGGTAAGTCTGTGTATTATGTATCATATATAGATGACTTCTCAAGGAATACATGGATATATTTCCTTAAGAAGAAATCTGAAGTCTTTGATAAGTTTAAAGAATTTAAGACTCTGGTGGAAAATCAGATAGAGAAGAAGATAAAGGTGTTGAGGATGGATAATGGTGGAGAATTATGTAGCAAGGAATTTGAAGAATTCTGTAAGAAGTGTGGTATAGCACGGCAAAAGACTACTCCATATACACCTCAGCAAAATGGAGTTGCAGAAAGAATGAACAAAACGTTGATGGAAAGGGCAAGAAACATGCTCAGTGGTGCCGGGTTAGGACAAGAATTCTGGGCAGAGGCGATGGATACTGCATGTTACTTGGTCAATAGGTCACCTTCATCAGCGTTGGAGGATAAGACTCCACAAGAAGTATGG
>APFE030319521.1:0-16066 GCA_000404065.3 Pinus taeda
TGCTTCGGCATGTATAAATATGTATTGTAACATTGAAAGGAACATAATGAAAAATCAAGCTGGTAGTATCGGTTTTGGGATCCAGAGGAAAATCTTTGTGTATATGTGTTTTATGTGTTATGCTTTTGCATTGTTTATTTTCTGTGTTTTAGAATTTGTATGCAGGTAATTTCTGTGCAGGGTTAAAACCTACACTTATCACATATATGTTTTTGCCAGCTTCTAGAAGCCACAGTTTACAACTCTTGTATGACTATATGGGGATTTCTGTTGATTTCTGGTAGCATCAGATGTGCTCTACGCCTCAAGGGAAGGCTAGGACACATGTATTCCATAATAACCTGAAATCGTTTTGGGAAATTCCACTCGTAGACAGTTTTATTAAAATAATTAATTATTTGTAATGGGTGCCTAAGTCTAAACTTAGGAAATTAAAATAATTGAAGGGTATTAATCAAAAGTGAGGGTGAGACTTCTAGAAGAAGACGGAGATCGAGTCCAAATGATCTGATTCATTAATTAGAATCTAATCTGGGTCGTTGATTACTCAAATGGAGGATTATATGAAGGACTTTGATGAGCATTTGGAAAATACATCAGGGAGAGATCAAGAGATCGAATTTCTCAGAGAAGGCAGTGCAACAGTTACTAGAGAATCGATTGAGGAGATTTCTTGCAGTGAGGGACAAGGATAGTTTCCAGGGGAAGTTTTCCTGGACCGGAGAGTACAAGGTAGAGAGGGCAGGAAGACGTCTAAAAAGGCTAACGTAAGACCACACAGAGCTACGTTGTGGCTGCGCGAAGCTTTAGAGGGAGATCGAAATTCTGTTGAGGAATAGTCAGGATCTAGTTTCAGATTCAAGGTGTGAGACCAGGAAGTCTGAGCGCTGAAGTCTCCAACCAACATAGGATCAGAAGGAGGTGCAGCGCATTCCCAGCTACAGTGACGCAGTCACTGCTTAGGCTTGATGCAGTACTATGCAAAGGCTCACCTCCAACGTAGATTAGTGTCGATTCTTCTAGTGATAGGGTGAGATCATGTCACTGCTCTTTCTATCCAATTTCTCTCTGTATCGGATAGCTGGTTGGGCATCCAACAAATTGTATGCAGAAAATTACCGCTTAATAATACAAACCCTCGACCGCTGCAATGGTTTTCTCGCATTGGGTTTTTCCGGGGACAAAAATTAAGGTGTCATATGTTGTGTATTTCTTTCTTGCTTAATTTCTTGTTTTCGCATTTAATTTAAATGGTGAAGGCTGCAGTGTATTAGCTTCAGTATTTGTTGTAGGATGCAGTAAATAATTTGTTCAATGATTAACAAATACAAGGAACTTAATCAGTTGTTCTAGTAGAAATTTGGGACTTCCAAATTTTCACATGGTATCAAAGCCAGGTTAAGTAAGAGAGTAAAGCCGGAAGAGCCCATCACTGAAGAGAAAGAGGAAAGTCGAAGTGTTGCGTAGGCAGCAAATCGAATCTCCAGAGGGATTGAACAGTCTAGACCAGGACGAAAAAATTTTCATGGGAAAATCTCTCTCTGAGTGAGTCGATAGGGAGAAATATTTCTAGATAGAAGTTTGCCAATGTTAGAGGGAGCAGCACAGAGCAGATTTCTGGTGAGACGCAATTTTCTGCAGCAGTTGCTAGGGCAGAAAAATTTCAGAAGGAAGAAGAGAGACACGTTGAGGGAATTCTTCGTCAGCGGACTTCCATCCAAGAAGTATGAATTCCCATTTGCTGAGCAGCAACATGGAGCAACAGATCTACTAACTCCAGCAGGGAGTGTGTAGGCCAGCCCAGCAGCAGCGCAAAGGAGAGAGGAGGCAGTTTGGCATTTCATTGGCAGGGATGGCAATTAATGGGTTGCGAGATCAGGATTGGTTAGAGGGTGCATCCAACTATGTGATATGGAAGGCAAGGATCTCATGTCTTTTGGATGAACACGATCTCAAAACCTATGTCGACAGTGTGGTAGTTATAGCTACGGATCCAGATCCGCTCAAAAAGTACGACGCTGAAATGGTGAAGGCCAAATGATTAATCCTCGACGGAGTGAGAAATCACATAGTGTGTCGGATTGCCGACAAGGATACTGCACAAATGTGGGAAGCATTAGCTACACTATACGAAGGATCTTCCGAGCAGCGGAAGATGTACTTGGCGTAGAAGATGAGATCCACGCAGATGCAGAAGGGGGAATGCATTGATCCATTCCTAACAAAGCTTCAGGAAATTGGAGACTCATTGGCAGTGGCGGGGTCAACACCTCAACCTATTGAGATGGTGAGGCTGGCCCTGAATTCTGTTTAAGAAGAATGGCAAGCATTTGTCCAGAGCATCCTGGGCAGAGAGAGATTGCTAGATTGGGAAGGGATGTGGGTCGCTCTTCAAGAGGAAGAGGTGCGGAGAAACTTGGTCAAGTGAAAACTTGATAGCAGCAGTGGGACGAAGCCCAAGGAGGAGGAAGAATGCAACCCTTGCATCAAAGGGGCAATAGGAACAACGAAAGAAGAAGAAAGATGTCTTGAAGGTCAAGTGCTTCCAATGTGGTGAACTTGGTCACTACACGACACAGTGCCCTCTCAAGAAGAAGGACAAAGACGAGAAGCATGCTCCGAAGGTTGCATCCACAAAGATCGAGGAGGAGGAGTTTGCCATGGTTGCCCAGATATCTCCAGTGGAGAGGTGGGGTGATCTAGAACTGTAGTTCGAAAGTACTGCAGATAGGAAGGATCCTTAAGGAGTCCACCTCTCGAATCAAAACCTTGCTACGAGAGCCCAAATCAGAGATAACAGGATGGACTAGTGTTAATTGGTGTAGAGGAGTGCCAAAGTGACAGTTGGAGTGGATAGGAGCACCACAGACTGAGCAACGCAAAGTAGAGTTGCCAGTAGTACAATTGGCATAGTGCAGAGTCAGTAGCAACGCAGAGGCTTCAGAGGGTAAGTGCAGAGACTAACAGTAGTTAGAACTCCTGTTATCACCCTAAAAGCTTTGTCTCTAAGCTTTGGAAAGTTGCCTTGTTTCTAGTCATAGTCTTATAAGTTTTGAGTCATCTCATCACAATTAGTGTCATTCTCATTTACAAACCCTTCTTCTAGTCATGGTGTTAAAGGGTCTCTAGGTCATTTCATGCTTTAAGGGTTAGGTCATAAGGTGAGAAGTCTTTTAAGGTCATATCTCTTTTCCAAATAAGGTTTGACAGCCTCATTACATGTCCTAGAAGCCTCACCGGGTGTTTAGAAGTCACATCTCACATCATTTTGGAGAAATTTTGAAACTAGCTACGAAATCACTGAACTAGGAGTTTTCGTAGTGCGCTACAAAATCCCTGAAAAAAGCCTGTTTCAGCGTAAAAGACTCTGCTTTCTGTGTTTACTAGTCAACTTCCAGAAGGGGTCCTGAGCAGCTGAGAACTCAATTTTGAAAACTGAAAGTAAAATACCAAACTACAAAAACCTCTTTCAGTTTCTTCAAATTCATTCTGAGGTGGGAGGAATTTATGGTTAAACTTGCGCTACGAAACTGCTGAAAGTCAAGCTTTGGCTTCTGGTTTTAGTAGTCTTTTTCAAGATTACTTTCTGGTCACAGGCAAAGGTATTTTGGAATTATAAAGGAGGTTTCTCTTCATCAACTCTCCAGCTACAATAACCTATCTCACTTTCTTCATAAGTGTTTTCAGTTGGGAGATAATAAGCTTTCTTTGAGACCCTAATTTCAGAGAACAAATTTTTCCTGTTTGACACGTATTTTTCAAGGACAGATTATGGATAGCTGGAGAAGTGTTTTAAAAAACCAAGAGAGGTTTTTGTTCTAGACGACATGGACTACAAAAACCTCCTTCAGTTTCGTAAAATATGTCATGAGTAAGAATATAAGGGCTCTGTCCCACGTACTATTTTCAAGGATCCTAAGCCTAAAAACAGGGAAACATGTTCCCTAATTTCTAGGGTTTGTCATCAGCAGTTAGGTGACCACATGGGAGGCTTCATCAAATTCGACTTCATGAGGTTGCAACTATCAAAGAATGCATTCAATGTTTAGTCAAGGTGGTTTAGTCATAATAAGGAGTTGCACTCCTAGTTGTATTAGGTCTCTAGGACTGCTAGTTAGCTATCATTTGCATTTAATAGTTAGTTTTAAGTATCAATAGGTGTCATAGTAGGATGAATTCGAATTTCCCTCATGCTGGAGGAGGAATCTAAGTCATGTAATGAACTTTATATATTGGAGAAGATGTGATGTACAAAGGGTTGGAAATTTTCAGAGAAAGATATTGTGCCATTGTAGAAGATTATGTTTTTATGAATGCAGACTTTGGCTTTACTTCTCAGGATTCAAAAAGAGTTCAATGGTGGCTTGTTTATGTTTGTCCTTATTTCCTTATTTGCAGTAGTATGAATGTATGATACTTAGAATTCATTGGTTATGCTCTAACTTCCTTCACAACATTTGTTAGACTGTGTTTTCCTTTATGCTACTGATGTACCCTTCATATGTTGAATTCTAGATGCCCTGACTTCCATGTAAAGCTAATTTTATTGTCATACTGAAGCATTTCTTGACTCCATAAGCCCAATGGATGCTTACTGATCATGTTCAACCATTCATGTTTCTTCACTTGTTTCATAGAGTTAGCCATCTAATTCATTATCAAAAAATCTTTAATCTTGTGAGAGAGCCCTCTCAGGTTGGGGAGGCTAAGCCTCAACCAAAAGTAGGTTTGAAACCGTTACTTAAAATCTACCTGATCAGCAACTTATCAGGGTCTGATTTTGAGATAACAACTCCAACGACAAATGCATCATGTTGAACACATGTTTAGTCATTTTGGATGCTTTTGCGTTGTTGATGTAGTAGCAGCAGCAATTGGAGAAGGTTGCAGTGCAGATACAGTGTTAGCAGTGCCAGTACCAGTGGCAGCACAAATGCATAACTTATGAGGGTTGCAATACAGATGTAGTGTTGGCAGTGGCAAGGTCAGCAACAATACGGTTGCAACATTTGTGCAGTGGTTGAAGGGGAGTGATGTCAGACACCCGCAGTGCAGAGGGAGATGTTTCAAAGTCAGAGTGATGCTTCACCAGGTTGCATTACTAGAGCACATTCCTCGCTAAGAGGGAGTGTTGACTTACGGTAGCATCAGATGTGCTCTAAGCCTCAAAATTTGCAGGGAGGCTAGGACACATGTATTCCACAATACCCAGAAATCATTTTCGGAAATTCCACCTGGAGACAGTTTTATTAAAATAATTAATTAATTTTAATAGATGCCTAAGTCTAAACTTAGGAAATTAAAATAATTAAAGGGTATTAATCGAATTGAGGGTGAAACTTCCAGAAGAAGACAGAGATCGAGTCCAAATGGTCTAAGGCATTGATTAGAACCTAATCTGGGTTGTTGATTACTCAACTGCAGGATTATAAGGACTTGGATGGGCATTTGGAAAATACATCAAGGAGAGATCAAGAGTTCGAATTTCTCAGAGAGGGCAACGCAGCAGTTGCTAGAGAATCAATTGAGGAGATTTCTTGCAGTGAAGGGCAGGGATAGTTTCCAGGGGGAATTTTCCTAGACCAGAGATTACAAGGTAGAGAGGGCAGAAAGACGTCCAGAGAGGTTGACGTAGGGCCACGCAGAGCTACACTGTGGTAGTGCAGAGCTTCAGAGAAAGATCGAAATTCCACTGAGGAACAGTCAAGATCTAGGGCCGGAGCCCAGATGTGAGACCGAGAGTCCTGAGAACTGAAGTTTCTAGCCAGTAGATGATCAAAAGGAGGTGCAGTGCAGTCCCAACTACAATGACGTGGTGATTGCGTAGGCTTGACGCAGTACTGCACAGAGGCTCACCTCCAGCGCAAATCAATGTCGATTCTTCCAGTGACAAGGTGAGATCATCTCACTACTCTTTCTATCTAGTTGGGCATCCAACAAATTGTATTAAAAAAACTACTGCTTAATAATACAAACTCTTAGTTGTTGCACCAGTTTTCCCGCATTGGGTTTTTCCGGGGGCATTTATCCAAAAATAACGGTGCCATATGTTGTGTATTTCTTTCTTGCTCAGTTTCTTGTTTCCACATTTAATTTAATTGGTGAAGGTTGTAGTGTATCAGTTTCGGTATTTGTTGTAGGATGCAGTGAATAATTTGTTCAGTGATTAACAAATAGGGAACTTAATCAGCTACTGCAGTAGAAATTTGGGTCTTCCAAATTTTCACAATTTCTCATCTGAATTATTTTCCAGTTACGTTAGAAGTTATGTACCACTTTTTGGCTGACTCTTTGCCTTAGACAGACATCTAAATATGGAAGGATTTTTGGTCTCCTTTAGTCTATTTGGCATAAACGTTTTAAATGTGTTATCTCAAATATACTCATGCTTTTATTTTGAACATATGCAATAATACATTATATAAACCAACATATTTTCATTTGAAATTTCAACATATTTTCATCTGAAATTAAAAAAAAAAAAAAAGTGGCACGATCTCTATCAATTATATTATAGGCGATTATTAGAATAGAAAATCAATAAAATGTTTTGATTTAATGCAAATGTGTCAAGTCATGGAATGCAAATATTTGCATAAAGTAGCAATACAAGAAAAGAATTTTTAATTTATACATTCAATATATTTTTTTTGCAAGACAATAAGTTAATAATTCGAAGATTTAAAAATCAAATCTGTCCTTCATACCCAGTATTGAGTTATTAAACATTAAATAAATTTTATTAAATTATGACATAAGTGTACACATTAAATATAAACTATAAACTGGCTTCATATTGTTAAAATTATGAAACAACTATATGCATCGTTGTTAAAAGCATGTGCAACGAACCTATTTTCCTCATATTAAGATTAAAAAAAAAGATGTACATATATCTCACAGATTAATTTAACATATATCTTTATTCAGATTTACAAATAAAAATTTATATGATTTAATTTTCTTTTTAATTAGAAATATTTTTATATTTCATATAACTGTGTCTTTTCCTAAAACAAAGTTTATAGCTACTTTTCATTATTTCAAATGTAAGTATTCATTATGTCACATATATAGATCTGCATTACACACACTTTCACTTTACACACCCTCACCTTTCAAGAGGGTCGGTGTCGAGAGTCAAGTATGCATGTGTGTCTTACCATTAACTCTAATTCTATACTCACCTTCACCTAATCATGGTGGAGGGTGAAGGTGTGCATTTATATATATTCTTAATTTGAAATCAGTCATATAATTTTTTAGTTTTTTTCAACACTTTTTCTAATTCGAATTGGATGATTATATTATATGTCATACATCTCAATACCTTCATGGTGGAAAATACAGAGAAATCAGATTACGGGAGCAATTTTAGCTTTAAGAGCTAGTTTGGAGAATTGGGGTTAGAAAGACTCTAGGTCCAATTTGAGGCATCAAATAACATTTTTTGGGGGGATGAAACTTTGTTGCTTGGGCAACGTGCCCATGACACTATTGTACATTCAAAGACCTTTCCAACCGGGTAAGAATCCTGTTAATGGGAGCTCAAGCACAAAAGTTATGTATCTTGGAAGTTGACCTATCGTGATTGACCACCATAATTCGAGAGGATGCCACTTCATCCCGCATTATTCATGAAAAATGGCTAGCCACATGCACATTATAAATAAGACTCTAGAAGTGTTGAGTTGTAGCTCATGATTGAGGGTTGAATGGATGAAATCTAAACACTAGTTGGCTATCGAATTGTGTTATAACAAGCCCAATAGGAGAAATGCGTTCCATTCTATTCAAGTCCATTTTGTTCCATAGTAGCACAGAGTAACTGAGAGTGGATAGAGAGGGTTTGTGTTCTGTAGCAACCCATGGGCCACAAGTCTCACTACTTTGTGTTTGCATCATTTCCATTCAAAGAAAGGGAGAGCATAGCAAACTCACCTTCAAACTGGTTTTTCTCCCGAAAGAGTTTCATAAGTCATATCTAGTGTTCATTGTGATTGGCATATGTTTGTTTTTCATTATTCTCTATTTTCCTCATTTTATTTATTGCATGCATAAGCAGAGAAAATAGTAAATTAATAAATCCAAAAATCTAAGAAAAATTAACCGTCATAGTATATATTCATATTTTAATCTATTTTTATCATCAAATCCATTGTGATGAGTTGCCAGTGGAATATCCACAACAGTTTACAAATCATTTTTTAATGCAATATCAAAGACACAACCCAGTAAAACCCATCTTAAGGATAGATTTTCACTGATGATTTGGGGTCTTGAAACTTCTAGAACATGTTTTGAGCTTTAAACAATGATTTTTTACAAAATTTGTAAACAAAGTTCTTATCTTATTCCATTGTTTCATGGAAATGCGTCCCCGAGGGTGTTGGGAACACACCCCACATTTCCCACACTCCCGAGATGGTTGGACGCCTAGGTAAAAGTTTTCCCACATCCCTCTTTTGGGTAAACTTGGTGAAACATAAGAAGAAATGTTCCCCCAATGTGGGAGACAAAGACAAAAGGTGGTCTTTTGGACACCCCCCTCCCCCAAAAATAAAGAAGTTCTTTTGGGCATCCCCGTAAAAAAAGAGGGTGCTTCTAAGTGTCCCGCAAAAAAAAAAAACAGCAAGAAAAAAATACTCTATCTCACTTTCACTTTTATTTAATTAACCTTTATTCACTTTCACTCCTCGCTCTTGTTCAATGTCCATTCTTGCTCATTGTCCATTGTTAATTTTCTATTTTAACTTTTGAGCCTTGGCTCTATATACAAATAACCAAATATAGAGTTTTTGACTTGACACTCTTTACTATTTTTCAATTTGAGTAATCTCAATTTACTATTTTAGTCTTCAATATCTACTATTTTTCTTAGTACTAATTAGATCTTAGATTGATAAATTTAAATAAATGTAAAGGTATTCCTACTATATTTATTTCATTTACGATTAATGAATCCAATCTTTTCACTACTAAATCTAAAATCTTAATCATGTTTATACATTTACAAATTGATTTATTGCTATTTTATGCTTATTGTTTAGTATTTACATTGAACAATGATGAATTTTCATGGGATGAATTTGTTTTTCATGAGAAAATCTTTTATTCGATTAAGGAATATAATGTTTATCCTCGAGGAACAACTCATATCAAACAACAAGCCTGAACCCATGCAAACAAGCCTCGATCCATCTTAACTTTGGAATCTACCAAGCACCAGAATATTACATCTCATATTCAAATTAAAAAAATTTTGCAACTCAAGATATTTTATCCCTCCGATGTTATTTTCAACTTTAAAAAAATTGCACCTCAAGAGATTTGATCTCTCTCGGCTTGGTAGATCATAATTAAGATGGATCTACGCTAGTAGTAGTAGTAGTAGTAGTAGTAGTAGTAGTAGATATATATATATATATATATATATATAACATATATTAATCATTGACAAAACAATGGGTTGTGAAAACTAGAGTCCAAAAAATGTCAATGATAAATTGAGATTTTATCTCAATTTTCTTTATTAATATATTTATTATTTAAACCCAATAGACATGCATGGATGAATTGCTATTGTTAAGATTTTATCATTATCATTATTATTTTTATATTTTCATAGGTAGAGACCCCTATGCTAAGTACCCATTGTCACCACATCTCTCTTGAATTTCCCCAAAATTTGGGTGCTTCCATGTGTCCCCATGTGCATCTTCCCCATCCTGTGCTCCTCCATCCCAAAAACATTGTGAAATATTACATTATTATACTCATTGAGACCTTTATCAATTTAACTCTATATGAAAAATTCATACATCAGACAAGTTATCCAATACTTTGACCATTTCAACATCAAATAGGCGCCATGATAACACTCATTACTCTTAATCTTTCATCATAATGTTGTTGGATTGAATTCTTTGAAATTTCCCTTCCTATATAAAATCTTCCATGCTACGATCATGAGACCATGAGTAATAACCTCAAAGGTGAATCAATTGTAAAACCAAAGATATTGTAACAATTATAAACTCCTTTTCGCATTGTTTGGCACCTCAAACATGAAACTTTCACCATGGTAAACATTGTCGTCATTAATTTGTATTCAATGCAGTTCGGGTTTGCCTCTAATATTGTATAGGTAGATACTCTTTTACATGATAATATGAAAATGCCTCTTTAGTAGTTTCAACTTTGTGCTTCCTCCATTAGCATCGCGAGACAACAAGAGGAATAAAGACACAAATATCAAAACACAATATTTTTCTAGGAAACCCAACTGGAAAACCCTCATCTTTATTGAGAATTTTATTGATAGAAATTTTGAGCAATAGATCTCTTAAAATACAATTGTTTCAATAGAAAACACTCAACTTCCCTGCTTGTTCTAAGCTTGAAACCCTTGAAAGAATATTGATCTCTACTCCTCAATTTCCTTGCCTCGTTGAGCCCCTAAATCCTTGCATTGATCCATGGAATTAGCTCCTATTTTCTAGTGCATGAGAAGCACCTATTATTTAGGAAATACCTCCTAAATCCTAGCACATTCCTCAAGGAAATTTCCCTCTATCAAATTTGCACAAGCTTCTCTTTAGCTCATCTTTCTCTCCCAAGCTCCACACACAAACTCATGCTCAAGACTAATGATACAGTGAGTGCCTTTGTCCTCCTTATTAGCAAATCGAATAAGCTAACTCTGGCAAGTTTTATTTCTAGAAATCGAACTGGTGATTGATGAGTTAACGGAGTCTAACTGACTCATGTAACTCATCCTGCCTCATTTTAGAACTTTAGACTCATGCATGTCAATTTCCAAAACTAAATCACTCTAGGAGACAACAAACTGAGCCTCCAATGTCAGCGCATCAGTCAAACTGCTTCATAACTTGTCCTAATTTTTAGGAAGTTGAGCATGCTAAAGAAGAACTCATTGAGGTCTCTTTGAATAAGGCACAAGTCAAAGAAGACCTTCACTCGCTACATTTCAGCACTCCCTCATAGTGAGGAAGGGATTTTGTACAACTCCCAACTTATCTCTAAAATGAATAAAATTGCTTCTTGCCAATGCCTTGGTCAAGATATTTGTTGTCTCCTGCTCTATCGAAATGTACAGTAGCTTCACTATCCCTTTCTACACACAATTTTTGAGATGATGATACATGATCTTGATATTCTTTGAGCGATTATGAAACACCCAGTTCTCAGAGAACTTGATGCAACTCTGATTATCACAATGTACCATGGTAGGCTCCATCCTCTCTCTAAAAACACCCACAAGCAACTTCCTCATCCAAAGGCCAAGGAAGAAGGAGCAAACCAAAGAAGAAAAGGAAAATTTGATTTTTTATCTTGACCTAGTCCACACGTGCGAGTTTTTGGGGCAATTGTCGAACTATAGGACCAAAAATTGTAGGGCCGAATTTCAAATCTGAGTTGCAGGGGCCAAAATCTAAGTTGTAGGACCGAAATCTTGAGTAGGAGCAGATTTGACTATTCTCACTTTGTGAACTTTTACTTGTTGAAGGAAGGTTTCAAAGGAGGGTTGACTTGGTGCTTGAGGAGGTCTTGGTTTTGATCTTTGGGTCTTGGATATCTCCCTTTGATATGATTTTATAAGAAGAGAATTTTTTTGGGTTTTTCCCTTAGAGGGGTTTTTCTCTCGCTTCGAGCCTATATCTCGCGTTCTTTGTGTTCTTATGATATTCATGGATTTTATGACGGTAATTGCTTGATGAAGAAGACATAATAAAAGTAATAAAAGGCCAACAAATACTCACAAGTAATTATCAAGTTTGAGGAATCAACCCTAATCTACATCTACATTGATTTCTCAACACGCTTCAACTTCTGCACCCATCTCGAACCAACAACTGATTTTACCTCAGGTCATGGTACAATCTCCCAAACATTGTTCTTCATGATGGAGGAATATTCCTCCACCATGACATCTTGCCAAACCTACTGAGAAGTTGCCTCCTTCTAAGAAGAAGGCTCAATGTCCACCAACTTTGTCATCAATGCCATATAACCTGTGTACCTTTGAGGTTGCTTGCTCTGCCTGAACATGGTGCTCGGAGCTTCAACATGCTCCCGAGCCTCCTGAATCAACCTGTCAACCCACTTGGCTCTCTTCCTCCTTGTGCTAGGAGTCTTCAACTAAGTAGTTGTCTACTCTCATCCTGGTCCCTTCTCCTCATCATCTTGTTGTGCGGGCCTCTTGCCACCTTTTTGAGAGTCTATCTGTGATCCTACCTAAGGCACCTCCTTAGGAGCAAGTAGCTCCTCCATCTGAGGTAGTGTTGTTTCCTCTCGCTCTAGGGACTCCCTCATAGCTCAATCCTCTTCAAACCTCACATCCCACCTCAAAACTATCTTCTTGAGTCCTAATAGATACAACCCTATATGCCTGAGTTGTCTCCTTGTATCCCATGAAAATACCCTTCTTTGTTGTGGCCTCCAACTTCTTCCTGCTATCTTAGACACATGGCAGTAAACTTGTTTGCCAAAGATACTGAAGAATGAAACATCAGGCTTCTTTCATGTGAATGCCTCCTCTGGTGTATCTCGTCCAAGAACCCTGTGCAGACTCTTGTTCTATAGAAACACTGTAGTGTTGAATACCTCTACCCATAAGAACATAGGCAGTCCGTGATCATGCAACATGGCCCTAGTTGCTCCAACAATTCTACAGTTCTTCCTCTCTGCCACCCCATTCTCCTGAGGGTTATGAAGTGCAATCAACTCCCTCCTAATGCCCTCTTTCGCACACAACTCCTTGAAGGTATTGGAGACATATTCTCCCCCATTGTCACTTCACACTAACTTGATCTTCTGCCATGTCTGGTTTTCTACCAAGGCCTTAAACTCCAAGAACTTAGTGAAAACCTCATTTTTCTTCTTCATAAAAAATATCCAAGTTTTATGAGAATAATCATCAATAAAAGTAACATAATACTTGTGTCTCATAGAGACGAAGAAGAGAAGGGTCCACACACATCTGAATGCACGAGCTCCAAAATACCTTTGTCTCCATTCTTTCGACGATGAAAAGAACTCTTGGCATACTTGTCAAGTATGCATCCCTTGCACACTCCATTCTTGTCAAAGTTGCATGTTGGTAACCCAATGGATATCTGCTGAAGAATATTCGGCGCCCCATGATGCAAGTGACCCATGTGTATGTGCCAAAGTTCTCTGATATCTCTATTCTGCTCACAAATTGCCTCGTTGCACAAGTCTCAACCTGAAACTTGTACAGGGTCCTCATCCTCACACTTATTTGCTTCATAGATTCAGAAGCTAGGTGCTTGAAGTATGCCTTACCTCTGCTGAAGATGACATCATATCCCTTGTCCTCAAGGGTTGCTATCTATGTTACCAGATCCACAGGGTCTTGATTCGAATTCGTGGATCCCCATTTTGGAGACAAATATGGATACAAATCCACACAGATCCACGTAGGATCCTTCAAATCGAGAAATGAATCCCACACTATTGAAACAAATCTTGTGCCAACTAGCTCTCACACGCTGAATCGCAAGCAAATAACATTAAAGATTTTGGTTTTTTTTTTTCTATATTCTAATTAGATTTTTATTTAGATCATTTATTAGTAATTGTAGGTTGTATAGTTGTATAAGTTATTAAATACCTATAGGTTGCATAGCACATGATAAAGCTACTAGGAAAGGTTTGACACATCAAAATGTTAATTTTCATTTTGTGATAATCCTAATAATATCACTAGGATTATCACTAGGGTTTTCATTAGTAATTTAATTAGATTAACATCCAACTCTAGGTGAAGAGTTCTATTAGAACAATATGATACATAGACTATAGCATGTTCTCAAAAAATGTAAAATATTTATTTACCAGTGTTACAACTAGATCTAATATTGTAATTCATGAATGGTTTTGATTTTTAACTTTGAATATGATTTTTAATTTTAAAAAAAATATTATTATATTTTGTATACGTGGCATTTCCCCGCCATATCTGGATCCTGGCTTTTCAAAAATTTGGTGGATCTGTATCTGAATCCAAATCTGGATCCGTATCCGTTTTTGTTTCCTGGTAACTTAGGTTTCTACTGAAACCAAGCTCTTCTTCAGCCCTAGAACATAGAGAACATCTTTGAGATGGAGAGAGTTACCAGACTCCCTCTTAAAGTCGACAGTACCAACTCCCTTAGTCTCATACTTGTCATTATCTCCAAGATTGATATGAACCTGCATGTCCTTCTCCTCCAGCTAGTTGAAATACTCCCTATTCTTGGTCATGTGGAAAGAAGCTCCCGAATCAATATACCACGTGCTACTGTCTACTAAGCTTGCCATGCAAGCTATCAATGAGAAGTTTTTCTCAAATTGAGAAGCAAACCCATCTACCTAAGTTGATGCAACAACATGATCCTTACTAGATCTCGTCTTTCTCTTTGGACACTTAATAGCATGGTGCTCAAACTCATGGCAATGTAAGCACTTGATCTTGCTCAGATCCTTCTTCTTCTTGTCACCCGTTTGACTGGATTCGCCCTTCCCTTTGCCTCTCTTGCCCTTGGCTTTGCTTACAAGATACAAATTCTCCTCGTCCTCAGTATTGAATGATCTCCCTTCTCTGGTTCCTCTCTAGATTTCTTTTCGAACACAGTCAGTCCAAAACCTTTCCCAATTGGGAAATTTCTCTCTCCCACTAACAACATCCTGGAAGCCTTGCCAAGACTTGTGAAGTCCAAGTAAGGCAAAGCTCACAAGGTCATGATCACTTCACCCACACCACCTAGCTCATCTTGAACCTAAGTGAAACTAGTAAGATATGTGGCAATGGGCTCTCCTTGTTTCATTTGGATACTCCTTAGCTTCTCCTTAAGAGCAAGCTCCCTAGTATCACGAGTACTCTGATATAATTTTTAGATGACTTGATACATCTCATATGTTATCTTCTTCTCATGGATACGAGGAACTATATGATTTTAGACCCCTTCTAGAATAATCCTCTTAGCCTTCACATTATTCTTAGTATATTGGGCCACTAGTTGAGAATCTTGAGGTGGTGTTATCACCTACTAGATGTATTCTCCCATCCCATTATCTTCCAACACTATCCTAATCCTCCCTTTCCAAGAGATGAATTTTGATGCTCCCTCTAGACAATGATCAACTCTTTGCCCTTGGTATTCCATTCTCCATGTCCAAGGAACTGCTCTTCACAATTTTGACCTTTTTTCTCCAACAAAAATGATCTCCTTAGTGTTGGTATTTATTTTGTTCACAACTTTGATACCAGTAGAATTTCTTTGAAATTTTGCAACTGAAAACTAGTTTCTATTCATAAAGACATAGAATTTATCTACTTATTTGCAGCAGAATAAAACATAAATAAAACATAGTCACAAGATAGCAAAACGTTATTTTTCTAGGGAACCCAACTTGGAAAACCCTTTACTTGATTGAGAATTTTATTAAAAGAAATTTTGAGCAATAGATCTCTTACAATACAATTGTTTCAATAGAAAACACTCTTGTCTTCCCTACTTGTACTAAACTTGAAACCCTTGCAAGAATGCTGATCTTTGCTCCTCAATTTCCTTGCCTCATTGTGCTCCTAAATCCTTGTGTTGATCCCTGTTATTAGCTCCTATTTTCTAGCCCACGGGGAGCTCCTATTATTTAGGAAATACCTCCTAAATCCTAGCACATTCCTCAAGAAAATTTCCCTCTATCAAATTTGCACAAGCTTCTCCTTAGCTCGCCTTTCTCTCACAAGTTCCACACACAAACTTGTGCTTTCGAATAATGATACAATGAGTGCCTACATCCTCCTTATAAGCAATCGAATAGGCTAAATCTAGCAAGTTTTATTTATGTTAAATCGAACTGGTGATTTATTAGTTTGATCCAGGTGGATGTGGTGGCCACCCACCTATCCCATTTGGACCCCCACAATTGTCTCTTTCAGCATTTTCAGTTTCCTTAATTGTAGCACAACTTACTATTTTTAGCAGTTTTTCGGGTCCTGAACTTCCGGAGCCCTTTTGAGGCCCTAAACGACATTTTT
>APFE030319522.1:0-13642 GCA_000404065.3 Pinus taeda
TACATTAGAAAATAGGTATTAATAATAAATATAGAGAAAAATAATTACATTGTTAAAATTTTGAGAAATATGAATGACTGGATAATTTATGGGAATAAATCTTTTGTTTTACCATTGTAAGTAAATATGGAACAGAGATTATTATCTTTTTGTGAAAAATGATTTGAATATTATTAATTCAAAAACTGAGTACAAATTGAGTAATTACACATAATAAATTTCTATGAGGAAGTTATCCTCTTTTCTTGCCTGATAATAAACAGTTGCTAACATGGAAAAAACCCTAATTGTTTTTCCTATTTCCATAGAAAAGGGAAAAGGAAAAGGACCCGGGTTGTTAAGGAACAAACGGGGAGAGAAGGCAAAAGAAAAGAAGAAAAGAGGGTGCTAAGTCTGGTAAGGACTAGATAGCACAGGCACAAGTTGTGCAATATCTTTGCTGAAGACAGGTCTGGCAAGAGAGCTTGGGGGGAGATTTAGTCTGGTGGAATAATCTCATGGTTGGGAGGAGAACAAGCCATAAGGTATTTTCCTCTAATCTGGAACAGTGCTAAGGACTATAAGGCAGTGGTGCAGGTCAGTACAGTACAGTTATCAGTTTTGATCTGAGATACATTCGTGTTTGTAAAAGATATTGTCTGACTGTAGGTCAGGATCTAGATTAATATGATAAATAGTTCTAAACTGTTCAAGAAAACCAATATGTAAATTCTCTTACAAGAAAACCAATATGTAAATGCTCTGACAACAAAACCAATGAAATGTATATAAATATATATAAATATGAAATGCATTGAATCATTAAATATAATTCTGAGATAGAGTCTTGCACGGACGATTAGAATCTGAGCAAGATACTATGCGGACTCGGCGGAGTCCCTGTAGGATCTGAATTCAAGAAAACTAAATTATAAACCCTACCTTATTGGGAAGGGTGACACAAATCGGAGACAGGGTCTCTGTAGACAAATAAGAAGTATCGAATACAAGAACCAAATTTATGAATTGTATTTTATTCGATAACAGAGACGTATTTATAAAATAAAAGAAACTCGTGACATATATAACCGTGATATAATGACAGATAGGAAAGACATCAAGTGAATATTCTAACCCAAATATACACATACACCTAAATAATGACCAGAACAGTATGCGCATAGCCTGTACACAATAGTTCAACCAACCGAGAGCTCGGTCGAGTAAATATCATTGCATCTGTACCACAACGAAGATAGAATATCCATGGCAATGACTATGCCTTCTTAATAAATTGTAAACTGTCTCATCCTCAAAAGGGATAACATCATATGAATATAACAGCTATATAACAAGAGACTACAAATAATGATAAACTTGAAAAGATTTCAGACATGTGTAAACCAGGTAATATTGGAATTAACTTCTGCAAATAAGAAAAGATTGATATGCGATAGTATGCCTATACACTGTAATGGAAGTATTTACAGAAAACCATAACCACGGCGAAAGACCCATGAAGACAGTCAGGGTCATAACCGTGAGTTATACGCATAACAAGACAAACGATGAAATAATATAAAATCATTACTATATAATCAGCAGATATTAATCATTTATAGGTCAATAAGGGTTACAGTGACATATCAAATAACAAACTTTCCAGAGCTGAATCCAACAAAACAGTAAGTTAACAAACTATGCCGAAACATCGGGTCACAAGGGTAAACTGGAAATTACAGTATTATCACTTAAGAAGCAGTATAGCTAGAAACTTCACATACTCTTGAAAAACAGAGTCATGATCATTCAATTTGTTATAACAGTGTTCCAATACAGAGGTTCATACATGCCAATGGTTCGCGGCGCATTGACCAAGCCATCCACAGTGGAGGGTCAAATAAACCATTTACAATAGAATAACAATTCAGAAGACGCAACATAGAGATAATACATAGTCTATGAGCTCTGTTTCAGGCACGGTAAACACCGTTGCCACCATGAGGGTGGTACCCTGGCTTCAAGCTAAGGACGGCGCCCTCAGGCGAATAAACCATAAGGACTTAACTCCCAGCAGAGCAGGGTGAAAGTCGCCTGACAGGAAAAACGGAGAAATTAACTTCAACTTGATAACAATTACAAATATGAGTTCTACGCTAAGAGGGTGCCGGCTTACCTGAGAAACAGTTCTCGAGAGTTAAACTTTGGACCGCAGAGAATCCCTCGAACCCCCTGTCAAACATACAACCAGTTTAAGTGAAAAGCAAACAGCAGGCGAGTTCAATAAAATCTGCACAAATTCCTTATTTAAATTTGGAGAAACAAGAAAAGAATACCTGCAATGTTTCGATAGACAACGGAGCGCCAAGGATAGTTACAGTCCCCGGGCACAGCAGTGAACAAGGGTGCCACCATTGATGCCGGCGAAGAGGAGCGAAGGAGTATAGTCGCAGGCGGGATAATGAACAACCGCAGAATAAAACTGAGGAAACATATAACGCAAACCCTAAAAGCAACCCTGTAGCTGGCAATCGGCCTGACCGTCCGATTAAGGATGGGTAATAACCGTCGTAGATCATAACGGTGATCCCGAGGTGGCCACGGCCGGATTGCAACATTTATTATCTCTTCCAGTGCTTTCTGATACTATAATCCAGGTCGATAGAGGAAATCCCGAGGCGGACCAGCTGTCTCCTTCTCCGTTCAGGAGAGTAAATGCTTAAGGGTTAAACAATGGTTGGCTGCGTAGGGGGCTGGTAAATATCAGTCCCTACGTCGTATCAATAATAAAGGGGTTAAAAGTTTAGTTTAATGAACGAACTCCGCCCGGTAATATGTTACCATATTAAATACATTACATTTTTAAATACACCATGACCGATAACGGGTCCCAATTGTATTGATACCTTTAGCCATGCGAAAGGTTAGTCATACCTTAGGGTGTGTAAATAGTTATTTACAAATTAAATTGCATAAAGTTAACCAGAAATTTTTTTATGTGCATGGTAAGTACTGTGGGGATGTTACATGTGGTATCAGAGCCCAGTTACAGAACTGAGGCCTCTGGGTAAGAATAGATTGACATGTGGGGGAATAATAAAAAAATAAAATTAAAAATTAAAAAAAAAAAATAAAATATACAAACTTTCCTTATCATTACTCTTTTATTTTGTTTGGAATAAAGTACAGAATCAGGAGTTTCGAGAACTTGCAGCATGAGGAGAGCAGATAATACAACTCGATGACCTGTGATGGGACAGGGGGCACCTGGCCCCAAAAATAATCCTGAACTGTGGGTTCAACTTGGGGAAGAGGCCAGAGTTACAAATCAAGCCATTCTAGAAACCGTACAGGAACTTAAAAATGAGATGGCAAGGCTACGAGAAGACAATGCCCGACTGACGATGGAGCAATTCTGAAGAGTTTGTCTGATCGACAGAATCAAGTACCAGCTAATCCTAGCATGGAGAAACAGAGGATGTCGGAAGAACAGAACCACCATATACCCCCTGAAGGATCGGAGGAACAGGAGGAACGTTCCGATAATGTAATTGAACAACAAACTTCGAAAAGACAAAGGGTAGAGCTACAAGGGGAATTTCGCAAAATTAAACCACCACATTTTGATGGGGAACAAGAAGAAGCAGCTGAAGCATGGCTAATCAATATGAATAAGTATTTCCAGCTCTATGAATATGACCACAATCTTAAAGCACGATTGGCTATTTTTCAGCTACAGGGAAAGGCCACCTTATGGTGGGAGGAAGTGAAAATTGTAAAAGGAGTTACTGAACAGACTATTACTTGGGATAACTTTCAAAAATACTTTAAAGAGAGATATTTAACTGAACGTTTCTACGATGAAAAGGCAAGAGAGTTCCATGATTTGCGTTTGGGGCAGCAGACTATGGACGAGTTCATCACCCATTTTACTTCCTTGCTTCGTTATGTGCCATATATAAGGGAAGAAAAAGCAAAAGTACAGAGATTTGTTAGCAGCTTACCACCCTACATGCGAGAAAGGATTGAATTTGACAATCCAAAATCAATGGATGAGGTGATTTGGAAGGCCAAAATCTGTTATCAGCAAAGCAAGCAAAAGGGGGAAGCAGCTGGCAGAAAATGGAATGAGAAAAAGAGTTTTAAGCCAATAGGAAACAACAAAGGAAATCGCAGCAATGGGAGTAAGGGAAATGGCAAAGGGCTAAACAGCAGAATTCCAGTAAGAACTACATCCAAATTTAGGCCTAACCATGAATCTAAAGTCAGCGAACAACATGCACGCTTGGACAATGAAGGGACAATAAGACCCCCGGTGCAATGCTGGGGTTGTGGGGGACCCCATTACATCAAAAACTGTCCTCAGCGAAAGGGGACTGAACAGTTATCCCAAATTCACGAGGCCTCAACAGTCGGCGAGGTAGGACGCAGTGTACCCAGGATTAATGCGGCTTTGGAAGATCGTCAGGCGGAATATCAGCCAACCATGGTCGAATTCGAAGGTAATATCTCAGACCTTACTGTATCCGTTTTAATTGATCCTCGGGCTACACTAAGTTATGTAAACCCAAAAGTAGTGGAACATTGTAATTTACAATCTGTTAAGTTTAAAAACCCATGGATGGTGCAATTAGCTACGGGAGCCAAAAGACGAGTGATAGCTAAAATTAAGGACTGCTCCTTCACCATAGCCGGACAGCCGGTAACGGCTGACTTAAACGTGCTTCCCCTTGGCTCCTATGATATTCTAATTGGTATGGATTGGCTGGAAAAACACTGGTCATTAGTTGATTGTAAGACCAAGATTATCTACTTTAGAGATCACCATGGGAACATAAAAGAAATGCAAGGTATTAAATGACATGTGCAAGTTCGACCAATAACAGCAAACCAACTTATAAAATGTATTCGAAAAGGATGCCAGGTCTATGCCATCTAGGTGGGTTATGCAGATTCTAAGGATAAAACAACTATTCTGAATAATATCCCTGTAATCCAAGAATTCACAGATGTGTTTCCAGAAGAAATTCCTGGGTTACCCCCAAGAAGGAACATAGATTTTACCATTGAGTTGGTTCCAGGAGCAGCACCAGTGTCACGGGCACCCTATAGAATGAGTGTACCCGAATTGACAGAATTAAAAATGCAGTTGCAAGAATTGTTAGACAAAAATTATATACGTCCTAGTGTGTCCCCATGGGGAGCCCCAGTGTTGTTTGTCAAGAAAAAGGATGGAACCCTCCGGATGTGTATTGATTACCGACAGTTAAATAAGTTGACCATTAAGAATAAATATCCTTTACCACGGATCGACGAACTATTTGATCAAGTGAAAGGTGCGACGGTATTCTCTAAGATTGATCTGCGTTCCGGTTACCATCAAATCCGAATTAAAGATGAAGATATCGCTAAAACAACTTTTAGAACCAGATACGGTCATTATGAATTTGTGGTCTTGCCGTTGGGACTTACCAATGCCCCCGCAATGTTCATGTGTTTAATGAACAAAATTTTTCACCACTATTTGGACAGATTTGTACTGATATTTATTGATGATATATTAATATATTCTCGTACCATGGAGGAACATCATGAGCATCTTAGAATGGTGTTACAGACCCTTCGAGAACACAAGCTATACGCAAAGTTTAGTAAGTGTGACTTCTTTAAGGAAGAGATCCAATACTTGGGTCATGTAATTACCAAGGATGGGATTGCAGTGGACCCAGAGAAAATAAAGGCCATAATGGAGTGGCCTGTACCGAAAGATGTGGCAGATGTTCGATCTTTCATGGGACTGGTTGGATATTATACGAGGTTTGTAGAAGGTTTTTCTAGAGTAGCATTTCCCATTACCTCATTGCAGAAAAAGGGAAAAGCATTTTATTGGACCACAAGCTGCCAGAAAAGTTTTGAACAACTGAAACACCTACTCACCGCAACACCTATTTTGAGGATAGCTGATCCTGATAAGTATTACGTAGTATGTACGGATGCGAGCAAAGAAGGAGTAGGTGGAGTTTTAATGCATGAAGGAAAGGTGGTTGCGTACGAGTCTCGAAAGTTAAAGGAGCATGAACAGAAATACTCTGCTTATGATTTAGAATTGACTGCCATCATTCATGCCTTAAAAATGTGGCGACATTATCTTGTGGGAAGGAAATTCTTGCTACTCACCGATCACCATAGTTTAACCAACTATTTCAGCCAGCCCACCTTAAACGCTAGACAAGCATGGTGGTTAGACTTTCTAAGCGGCTTTGACTTTGAGATAAAACATTTGCAAGGAAAAGAAAACCGAGTGGCGGATGCTTTAAGTCAGAAAATACAACACTTTTATGAAATCTCCATTAGTGGGTGGAAGAGTCCTATTTTGGAAATGGTAAAGGAAACCTCAATTCAAGATGCTAAATATCACCAGTTGAAACTGCAACTACAGCAAGCTGCCAACTCGGCAGGCCAACCAGATTATGAGTTAGATGATGCTGGAATGATATATTTCCAGCAAAGATTATATGTACCCAACCAAGACAAAATTAAAAATCTTATTATGGACGAATTCCATGTCAGCCATTATGCGGGACACCCGGGATACCAGAAAATGATTACTGCCATCCGAAAAGATTACTTTTGGCCAGGAATGAAGAAGAATATTGCTGAGTATTTGGCACGATGTTTAGAGTGCCAGCAGATTAAAGCAGAACACCAGCATCCAGCAGGATTGTTACAACCATTACCTATTCCAGAATGGAAATGGGAGATCATTTCCATGGATTTCATCACGGGATTACCTAAGAAAAAAAAGAACAATGATTCCATTATGGTGGTAGTAGACAAGCTAAGTAAAGCTGCGCATTTTATACCGGTACAATCCACGTATAAAGCTACACAGATTGCTCATGTTTTTATGCAAAATGTGTTTAAACTTCATGGGCTTCCAAAAACGATAATTTCCGATCGCGATGTGAAGTTCACATCAGCCTTTTGGAGAACACTATTCGCTGATTTAGGAACCCAATTAAAATTCAGCACAGCTTACCATCCTCAGACCGATGGACAAACAGAACGAGTAAACCAAGTGGTGGAAGATATGCTACGGGCATATGCTATGCAACAACCTACGCTACGGGAAGAATATCTACATCTGGTGGAATTCGCGTATAATAATGGGTATCACACCTCTACGCAAATGAGCCCATTTGAGGTCATGTATGGTCGGAAATGCCGTACACCCTCTAGCTGGGGAGGACCCGAAGATAAACTGAGTTTGGGACCTGAGATGCTTAAAGAAATGGAAGATATGGTGAAGAGAGTGCGCGTAAATTTGAAGGCTGCTCAAGACAGATAGAAAAATTTTGCTGATCGGAAAAGAAGATTCAAGGAGTACCAAGTTGGGGAGCACGTTTATATCAGAATTCAGGCTAAAAGAAGTACCTTTCAGTGGAGCGGGTGTGCCAAATTGGCACCCCGATACTGTGGACCCTTCCAAATCTTGGCTAGGATTGGACCAGTGGCATACCAGCTTGCCTTGCCAAGTCACATTCGGGCCCACAACGTGTTCCATGTTTCAGTACTGAAGAAATATGTCTATGACCCTAAGCATGTAATCTAATGGTAGGATATTCAGGTAGTAATTATTGTTACAACAAGACTATTGAAATTAATGCTGAAGGAAAACTAACTTTAGAAATTGTGCAATGCAGGTCGAACCGGAAGGAGAGGTTCTGGTCGAACCTCTGAGCATCCTCGACCGGAGAGAAGTGCAGCTGCGGAAACGAGTTATTACCCAAGTTAAGATACAATGGCGACATTATGGGCCTGAGGAAGCCACTTGGGAGGATGAAGAGCTAATGAAAAGAACATATCCAGCTCTGTTCATGGTTAAAAGACACCGAGACGGTGTCCAATCTCAGGGGGAGGAGATGTTATGACCGGGTAATTTATGTGAATATATCTTCTATTTTACCATTGTAAGTAATTATGGAATAGAGATTATTATCTTTTGTGAAAAATGAATTCAGTATTATTAATTCAAAAATTGAATACAAATTGAATGATTATACATAATAACTTTTTATGAGGAAGTTATTCTCTTTTCTTTGCCAGATGATAAATAAAAATAAAAATAAAAAGAAACAGTTGTTAACAGGGAAAAACCCTAACTATTTCTCCTATTCCCATAGAAAAGGGAAAAAAGGAAAAGACCCGGGTTGTTAAGGAACAAACGGAAGAGAAGGCAAGGAGAGGAAAAGAGGGTGCTAAGTCTGGTAAGGACCAGATAGCACAGGCACAAGTGGTGCAATATCTTGCTGAAGACGACGGTATGGAAAGAGAGCTTGGGGGTAGATTTAGTCTGGTGGACTAATCTCATGGTTGGGAGGAGAACAAGCCATAAGGTATTTTCCTTTAATCTGGAACAGTGCTGAGGACTATAAGGCAGCGGTGCAGGTCAGTACAGTACAGTTATCATTTTAAGATCTGAGATACATTCGCGTTTGTAAAAGATATTGTCTGACTGTAGGTCAGGATCTAGATTAATATGATAAATAGTTCTAAACTATTCAAGAAAACCAATATGTAAATGCTCTGACAAGAAAACCAATATGTAAATGCTTTGACAAGAAAACCAATGAAATGTATATAAATATATAAATATGAAATGCATTGAATCATTAAATAGAATTCTGAGATAGAGTCCTGTACGGAGGATTAGAATCTGAGCAAGAAACTATGCGGACTCGGCGGAGTCCCTGTAGGATCTGAATTCAAGAAAACTAAATTGTAAACCCTACCTTATTGGGAAGGGTGACACAAATCGGAGACAGGGTCTCTGTAGACAAATAAGAAGTATCGAACACAAGAACCAAATTTATGAATTGTATTTTATTCGATAACAGAGACGTATTATAAAATAAAAGAAATTCGTGACATATATAACAGTGATATAATGACAGATAGGAAAGACATCAAGTGAATATTCTAACCCAAATATACACATACACCTAAATAATGACCAGAATAGTATGTGCATAGCCTGTACACAGTAGTTCAATCAACCGAGAGCTCGGTCGAGTAAATATCATTGCATCTGTACCACAAAGAAGACAGAATATCCATGGCAATGACTATGCCTTCTTAATAAACTGTAAACTGTCTCATCCTCGAAAGGGATAACATCATATGAATATAACAGCTATATAACAAGAGACTACAGCTAATGATAAACTTGAAAAGATTTCAGACATGTGTAAACGAGATAATATTCGTACTAACTGATGCAAATAAGAAAAGATTGATATGCGATAAGTATGCCTATACACTGTAATGGAAGTATTTACAGACAACCATAACCACGGCGGAAGACCCATGAAGACCGTCAGGGTCATAACTATGTGTTATACGCATAACAAACAAACGATGAAATAATATAAAATCATTACTGTATAATCAGCGACATATCAAATAACAAAATTTCCAGAGCTGAATCCAACAAAACAGTAAGATTAACAATCTATGTCGAAACCTCGGTCAAGGGTAAACTGGAAATTACAGTATTATCACTTCAGAAGTAGTATAGCTAGAAACTTCACATACTCTTGAAAAACAGAGTCATGATCATTCAATGTGTTATAACAGTGTTCCAATACAGAGTTTCATTCATGCCAATGGTTCGCGGCACATTGACCAAGCCATCCACAGCGGAGGTTCGAATAAACCATTTACAATAGAACAAAAATTCAGAAGGAGAAACATGGAGATAATACATAGTCTATGAGCTCTGTTTCAAGCACGGTAAACACCGTTTCCACCATGAGGGCAGTAACCTGGCTTCAAGCTAAGGACGGTGCCCTCAGGTGAATAAACCATAAGGACTTAACTCCCAATAGAGACAGAGCAGGGTGAAATTCGCCTGACAGGGAAAAGGGAGAAATTAACTTCAATTCGATAACAATTACAAATATGAGTTCTACGCTAAGAGGGTGCCGGATTACCTGAGAGACAGTTCTCAGGAGTTAAACTTTAGACCGCTGAGAATCCCTCGAACCCCCTGTCAAACATACAACCAGTTTAAGTCAAAATCCAACAGCAGGCGAGTTCAATAAAATCTGCACAAATTCCTTATTTGAAATTGGAGAACCAAGAAAAGTACTACCTGCAATGTTTCGATAGACAACGAGCGCCAAGGATAGTTACAGTCCTCGGGCACAACAGTGAACAAAGGTGCCACCATTGATGCCGGCGAAGAGGAGCGAAGGAGTATAGTCATAGGCGGGATAATGATCAACCGCAAAATAAAAATAAGGAAACATATAACGCAAACCCTAAAAGCAACCCTGTAGCTGGCAATCGGCCGACCGTCTGATTAAGGATGGGTAATGACCGTCATAGATCATAACCGTGATCCCGAGGTGGCCACGGCTGGACTGCAACATTTATTATCTCTTCCAAGTGCTTTCTGATACTATAATCCAGGTCGATAGAGGAAATCCCGAGGCGGACCAGCTGTCTCCTCCTCCGTTCAGGAGAGTAAATTCTTAAGGCTTAAGCGACGGTTGGCTGCGTAGGGGGCTGGTAAATATCAGTCCCTACGTTGTATCAATAATAAAGGGGTTAAATTTTAGTTTAATGAATGAACTCCGCCCGTTAATATGTTACCATATTAAATACATTACATTTTTAAATACACCATGACCGATAACGGGTCCCAATTGTATTGATACCTTTAGCCATGCGAAAGGTTAGTCATACCTTAGGGTGTGTAAATAATTATTTACAAATCAAATTGCATAAAGTTAACCGGATTTTTTTTATGTGCATGGTAAGTATTGTGGGGATGTTACACTATGCCTCTTGGTAGTTCTCAAGGAACTCTCCGCATAAATAGTTGGCCCAGTTGAACTCGACGCTTTCTGCACATTGTGCTGCTACTGGAACCGCCTGCATAGGCACCTCATCCTCACAACACTTCTACATAACCTTCCCTGCCAATATCTATGTTACAACTTTAACTGAAGGGTTGTTGATGTTGGAAATGGAATACTCTCTCTTCTTCTTCTCCATCTTAAACTTCTTCTTCATCACCTCTCTGATGGCTAAATCATCACTCTTTCCCTCTAAGATTTTTGCTAGGTCCTCCCCTTTGCAAGGGAGTCGGGTAATTCTATGAATTAGATGGTGTCATATGGGGATAGGTCCTCTAGCCATAAGCACCCCTCATGCACTAGGTAGAGTAGTTTCTTGATGAAACAAATGGTCACTATAGCGCAATGGTAATGTGGCACCCAAAGCAGGTTTAGCAACCCTACTTTATCAACTCCTCTCAGCCATTTATGTTGCTCCAATTCTGTGATTCTGGCTGATATGTCTTTCTTCTCGCACATCAGCTGTGCAGTTGTGAGATGCAGGAACTTCTCATGGTCCATGAGATCCCAATCCTAAAACTTCAGCATGGGCAGTTGTCCCAAGTGTACTCCTGAAAAAATAATGTCATCATGGAGTAGTAGAGGTTATAGAGAGCTCTTTCTCTTATCTATATCTTTGGATACCTTTGCTTTACTCTTCTACAGAGGAACATATGCAGGCAACCTAGTAAGAGGGTCTACACCCTGGGTTTAAACCTCCATTTCTACATCGTCCTCCTCTACCAGGATTTCTTTTAAATTCATCCCCCTCATCAGCCTCCAAATTGATAGCCTTCCCCTTTTCTTCCATGGTGTGCCTAGTCCTCACCGGGTTTCTAGGTGATACGTGCACCAACACCATGGCCTGTTTGTCTTTCTTGGGTCTCGACATGCGTGGCGATTTAGGGATTTTTGTGACTAACACGATACTTTCTAGTTCTTCCACTTCTGTAATGGTCTCCGTGGCTTCCTCGGGAGTCATTACTCCAGTATCCATGGCTTCTTCAGGTGATGCCATAGTGCGATTCCACAATTCTCTTAGCGTCTCGAGTAATTGCTCGAGCAACGAATTCGCCTTCAGAAGATCAAACAAGTCTGGGTTCATGAATGTCTGTACACACAACAACTCAGTCCTCAAATTGCCAAGTGTTGCTTGTTGGACAAACCTTTGTAATCTATAGCACCTTGTGAATTTGAATTCGACCTTTCCCCCACATTCGGTCCATTAATGCTCGATTGGCAGTAGATTTTTAAGAATCTATCCCATAAATTTTGTCTTAAATTCCTGTCGCTCACTCCATTTGGTCTCAAACCAAGCATCACATCATGAATAGTGAATGTAACGGCCACTTTCCATCCGACCCATGTGGTAGCGCAGCTACCCTTTCACTGTCACAGACCCTGGGACACTATTCTACTGTGCATAGTCCTAACATTGCGCAGCCCTTGGGCAGAGTAGTTTATAGTCCTGCACCTCATTTCAATTGTTTGGAGCGCTAAGATTGTGCTTTTTTCAGCTAGTTATATGGCGGAGCCCCATGCGTATGTCTTCAAACAAATACTATTGACTTTTCCTGGGAAGAGTTCTCCATTTAACTTTAACAACTGCACTACACCACCATTTGTGATCTCTTTAAAAACATACGGTCCTAGCCAATGCATTCTGAGCTTCCATGGGAATTTATCGAACATTTCTATCATACAACAACAACAAATCATTCACCTTGAACGTGAAAAACTTAATATGTTGATCATGCCAAGCCTTTTCGTGCTGATTTTGGAATTTCGCGTGAAATCTAGCAAAAAATCTTTCTTCCTCGAGCTCCTCCAACTGTGCGAGCCTCTCCTCTAGGGCTTCCCAATCCATCATACCTGTCAGCACTGCTATGTGTAGACTAGGCATGATGTATTCCATGCTGCATTATGACTTCCACTCCATCGACAAGCCCAAAAGGTGTCTATCCCGTCAGTTTCTTGCATGTCATCATATAAGCCCATAATACTGTAGGTACGCACAGGTCCCAATCACTTCGCTATGCGTTACATACCTTTTTCAACGTGTTGCACATGTTGTTCAGTGCGTATGCGTGTAGAATGTTTTGTGTGATAGATCCTCCTGCATAATGTCTTCCCAACATTAATAGCCATTTTCACCTTTGTCCCTCCAACACATACTTATTGACCAGGTCTTTTAGGTCTGAGTACATGTGCATCCGTGCAGGTTGGAACTCTTGTCCATAGGCCTACATCCTGCTAGAGAGATGTGCGTGCACACCATCTTCTACATTGTACTTATCCATTAGTCATACCCTAGGCTTCCCAAATCGTGTGTGCATCATTATCCTACATTCACACCAGTCATCAAAGCTCCATTTTTGCATACCCCACCATCTCGCAGGTGTAGCATGCAGTACCCAATCCAAGGCCTAGAATCATTGCTTTTTCAGTACTTGTCTTTCAAATTTATCCAGGAAGGTATCTACCTCACTTAAACCATCATAAGTAGGTATGTCTCTTACTTCTATTGATATGCAGTGCAGTGACCTTGTCATCATATTAAGTGTAGTTAACTCATGTAACCGATTCTTCCATCACTCTTTTTCCTCATCTGAATATGAAGTACAGGAGTGCTCGTGCTCCCATGCAATTGGCCCATCCATTGTAAGATTCACCTAGCCCTAGCCTTGCATTGTTATCTTATATATGCAATCCAAATCATCATCACTTTCATAGTCACGTAACGGCTTCGCATAGCGCAGTCC
>APFE030319525.1:0-15163 GCA_000404065.3 Pinus taeda
TTTCTTTGAGTTTATGTCCTAATACAGATGAAGAAAAGGATTATATGTCTCAAATTCCTTATGCCAATGTAGTAGGATGTTTGATGTATGCGATGGTATGTACGCGACCAGATATTTCTCATGCAGTTGGGGTTGTCAGCAGGTACATGGCAAATCCGGGTAAAGAATACTGGTCAGCAGTGAAATGGGTGCTTCGGTACTTGAGATGCACAAGTAGTTATTGTATTTCTTACAATAAGAGTAGTGAATATGTTTGTGGATATGTTGATTCCGATTTTGCAGGTGATTTGGATAAGAGGAGATCAACTTCAGGGTACGTCTTTACTCTTGCAGGTGGAGCTATAAGCTGGATGTCAAAGCTACAGAACATTGTTGCTTTGTCCACTACTAAAGCAGAATACATTGCTGCTTCTCATGCTTGCAAAGAGGCGGTTTGGTTGAAAGGTTTGCTTGGTGAGTTTGGTAGGTTACAGGACAACATCAGGTTACTTTGTGATAGTCAAAGTGCAATACATTTGGCTAAAAATATGGCCTATCATAGCAAATCAAAGCATATTCCAATTAAGTACCATTTTGTAAGACAGGTTATCACTGAAAGGGGAGTCTCTCTTGAAAAGGTGCATACAAAGGAGAACTGTGCAGACATGTTCACGAAACCGGTTTTGTTGGAGAAGCTACGCCGATGTTTGGCTTCTCTTGGCTTGCAGAAAAGATAAAATAATAATAACAGGGCATCAGGCAAATTGTTGTCAAGGTGGAGATTGTTGAGATTTTCTGTTTGAGTCAAATAGGCAAAAATCTCTAAAGGATGACAACAATTAGAATTCAGGTCCTAGATTAGCTCCAGGTTGTTGGGAGGCAGTTAATGCCTCCTATATTTGATGTGAGGGAGTTATGAGGCTGTTAGATTCTCTATGCTATATAACAGACAATCATTCAGATGGTTTGCTAAGAGAGTGTGAGGATTTCTTGATGTAATCTCCAATTTGATTAATAAATTCCTGATGCCTATGTTTGGTGGACGTAGCCCAGATTGGTTGGGTGAACCACGTTAAACTCTTGCCTTATGTGCTTGATATTCTGCTGCATTATTTTGTTTGATTTGTTGTGCCTCTAAATTCCAACAACGTATTGCCGATTAGTCAATGTTGGAACTACATGTGAATCCAAGCGTGACAGAGTAGAGGTGTCGACCAAACTGCTTTTTGTTGGCTGAGCTTCAAATATGCATGCTCTCTGAAAATTAACTTAACGGTGATCTGGACACAATTTACCGTTTATATTCAATTTATTATTTCACCTGCTCGCAGTCAAAGTCGGGTAACCCCAGCCCTACTGTCATGAACACGATGTCATTTATGAGATATTAGAATTGGTCTAAAGGGTGGGTAGGATAGTTCAAATTAGCATTCTCGTTTTACTTGGAGTTTTCATGAAAATGAGGATGGAAAGGGTGAATATGCTTCCATATTTCTTATGTGAAGTGAGCTCTTATAAAGTGTTAAATGACTAATGATACAATCTTATTTCAATCACCTTTGAAGTAGTTCACTACAATATGCTGATTTGGGTTCACAAAGAGATGATCTTGGTGTAGTGTGAAAATTGAAGTGGAAGTTTTCAACTTACTTTGAAAATACTCTATATAAAAATTATATTTGATATCTATTCTACAGGTTCATTCGGTATATTACACTTTTCAATGTGAATATGTCCATGTTATAATAATGTGAAAATATATTGGCAAAATAGAATTACATGGTTTGTAGTAAAGTTATGTGTAAAGTATTCTTAATGTTATGGGAGAAATATTTTTCATTGAGATAAGAATGTTTAAATATTTTGTTTATATGTTTTATTATGCAAAGTGATTTACATTTAGCAATGTGAAAATTATGAAAATATGTCTCAATTAATCCAAAAAAACCACACACTAAATACAATGTTGCTAGATAGATCATCATGATTTTTTTTTATGTTATTAGGGAAAGTAAGTGAATTGGTTGGGATTGTAATAAATTAATGATTATTTTATTTTTTCTTCAAATTAGTGCTAATAATCTTTAAAACTTGAACAAACATATATCTATTGATAATTTGAATAAATTAGTGTTAATAATATTTAAAACTTGAAAGTCCACATGGGGTAGCTCAAGCCGCAGTGGCCATGGAAATGAAGTCTCACCGAACCAAAAATCTTGGGTTCAAATCTTGGGCTACCCTTCCCTTGTAGTGGGGTATGTTATGGACATGAAAATAGGAGAGTCGTACCAAAACTTACAAAAAAAAAATATTTAAAACTTGAAAGAACATATATTTGTTAATAATTGGAACAATACCTATAAGTGATCAGTTTCTTTTGGATGTGACTTCTAATATAATGTGATGTTCATATTTTGTTTTTCTTTTGCTTACTATAGTCAAGGGAGATCTACAACCTTCAAAACTTAAACAAACATATATTTATTAATAGTTGGAATAGTATGAGTTATGGTTATACGTGATCAATTCCTTTTCGATTTGACGTACCTGTTTTATTCCTTTAAAACAGGCTGTTAGAGTCTCCGCTCAGTCTATTTAACATGCTAGGCCAGATGTATTTCTTCAACTTGTCCTGACGATGAACCACACTAGTTGGTTCGAAACGTGTCAACAAAGGCATTTTTTTATATGATTTAGGCCGAAGCTCTTCTTATAAACATATATCTATTAATAATTTGAATATACAAACTAATATGTATATATTAATTTTATATATATATATAATATAATATATTATATATATATATAATAAATATATCTATTAATAGTTTTGAATATACAAACATATATGTAATATTAATTATATATATATATTACGCAATCAATTTCCTTTCGATCTTCGCGTTCATGTTTTTTTTTTTGCTTACTGCAGTCAAGAGAGATGTTACACCATCCTTAATGTTGAAATGGTTGTGATAGGTCCTATGTTAAAAAAATAAAAATAAAAAAATACATGAAAATTATCTTTCGTAACATCTTTATATCGTTTGTATGTTGATAACATCTTAAATATAATTTATCGTTTGCAGGTTGATAACATCTTAAATATAATTTATGAAGAGAGGTGAATTGATAGTATGGAGGAAAATAGAAGTTGAGAATGAGTGTGCAAGGTATAGTTTGATTGAGTTTCTTTGTATGTAAAATGTATAATGTTTTAAATTAATTTGTTTAATTTTTTGGATTTTAATTTTTATATTTTTCTATTTATATTATATAAGTGAATTTAATTATATTATTTTTGTTTTTTTAATTATGTTAAAATAACTAAATATTATGATGGCATATGAAAAACACAATGAACCTATAGCTAATAGGCTTATGTTTTAGACATAGCTTTTTTTATTCTTATTAAAATGACATTAACACAAATATACATTTACATACAAGAATTGTTATTTGTAGGCTCGCTATTGGGTAATTGGGTAACCAAATCCAATTGAGTGGCTTTTTTTTTTATAATTACAAAGATCAACCAAAACTATCTTAAATATATAAAATACCATAGATCATTTAAAAAATTATAAAAACAAAAAATACAAATGACACATACATAAATACTATATAGTACAAAATGATTTTACCCTAGAAACCCTTAACTTAGAAATCCAACTAACCTTTGTGTTTCACCACTCTCATATTTTTAACCAAATATCAAGTTAGCTTACAAGGAACTTTGACTTTGTTCCGCATCTAAGAGAAGTGTTTTCTTACATTACCCATTCAACACTAATAATTAACTTTTCATTATGTTCCATCATGCTTAGATCATGTTGAATTTATAGGAAAGGAAAATGCTAATTATTAGCTCCCGAATTAGTCACATATGGCTCAATCTTCTAGGAAAAGATATTGAAAGCCTTGAGATTCATAACCATTTCTATCATAGTTCTATTATAGTTGATCTAATTGACCATTAGTCAACCACTACTCTTGGTTGATTACATAAATTCCTAACATTAATTACTTTCAATTTATCTAGTTGACTATCAACTCCTTCACTATCCAACCAATTTTAAGTATGGTTGTTATCTTTAATTTCACTATAAAACAATAAAATACAACCAGATACTTGATTTCAACTATCTAGTTCATTATGCTCCTAATTAGCTCTCTGTGATTAGCTCATTAACGTTGATCCCTTCGATCCGCGTAACTAGCTAATTGACCAACTAACCTCCAATGAGTGGTTGATCTTCCACTACAAAGCGGATAACACTTCAATGTTCTCCCCCTTGTTATTTTATTTGTATGTTTCTACAATATTTTTCTTTAATGACCTATGCCATCATTGCGCACTTCCTCTCTACATCATGAAAACTTCATAACACTGAACAACTTTGTTAGAAAGTATACATCATTCTTCATTATGTATAATTTTATCAATACAACCTTCTTGTTTTCCACCGTATCTCTCACAAAATGGTATTACATATGAATTTTTATTATCCTTAGATGGTAAGCCCGATTAATTTCTAGCAATATTGTACTCTAGTTTTCACAACCTATCCTTATTCCTTATAGGCCAAATATGTTGGAGTCACAATTTCCGCTACACCAAAACTCACAAGTGTTAGTAAATGTATGCATCACCATAATTAATGAATTCTCTAGAGGTAGTTGATCACATGTCGATAAACACATGGGGAGTGTTAGATTATCCACTATTAAACAATATCCCTCCCAACACAACTCAAGTGTGTTTTGAAGTCAACACCTTTGGCTGTGATACCAAATTTTAGAAATATTAAATGGGGGGGACTGAATCAACATTTCGTGTTAATTCAAATTTGTCTTTTTTTACTCTTCTTTACAATTTATTAATTGTACTAGTGATTAATTAATAGTATACTTGTAAACATGCACATATCATGAACAACTATATAAGAGAAACCATGAACATTATCAATCATGAGCCAAAGGTAGAAAAAACACATGAGAGCACCATCAAGCACTCATAGACATCGAATATTAGGTGGAAAAACCATTTGGGAAAAAACACCACTGTTGTTGTCTTTATATTATTCTTATAATATTAAAACTCTTGTTTTACATCATAAAATGGTGATGAGTAATGTGCAATCCTCTAGCTACTAGAGGCCACCACCTCGAATAATTTCTCCAGGTACAATTGGAAGGAAGCCACGACTCCCTGATTAAGTTCTTAGGTCCCCATTGAAAGGAAGCTACCACTCCTTGGGCACCACTGTAAGGAAGCTACCACTCCCTCTATAAGTTTTACAAGCATAACTAAAAGGAATATTCCACTCCATGTGCACGTTCTTTGGCCACCATTTTAGGCAAGCTATCACTCCCTTTACAAGTTCTCCAACCACCATCGAAAGGAAGTTGTCACTCCCTGAGAAAATTCTCTAGCCACCACCAGAAGGAAGCTACAATTCCCTCACTTAAGTGTCTAATCTTGTGACTTTTGGGGAACTAATTTCACAATGTTTCATACTAGATCAACCTACAATGAACTCAAACCCCATATACCATGTTTCATCCAATTTTTTGACTTGATCCACATATAATTGTCTTCTCGAACTTAGTACAAAAATACTCAAAACGTCTCTTTGCAATGAAATTTATCACAAACCCTAGCAACATTTAATTAATATTCTAACCCATAAACCAAAACACAAGCCAACACTCTCTCCTCATCAAATTAACTTAGCAAAAAACCTTGTCTATAAGAATTACAAGGCTCTTGTCATAATATAAATGGCATATCACATATCAAAACTAGCATATGACAATTCTTCCTAGTACATCATATATATCGAAAGAAATATCTATCCCAACAAAATTCCCTTGCATCAAAATTTTAGGAAATATAATAAGTAATTATTGGAGCAGAAATGTTTTTTCAATACCTCATCGTCAATATATACAAAACATGTTGTATCATAAATGCTAGCAACATTAAACTCTTTGCCTTAACATCAATAACAATCTCTTTTTTTTTCCATTGATAACTAGTCTCTTTTGGTAGTATCACAAGCCAATCCTACCTTAGAAACAAGATACTCACATCAAGACACAAACCGTCAAGATCCCAAACCCTAGAAGCATACAAAACTGACTCAAATCCACTCTCTCAACTTTAGTAAACTTAGAAAACACTAAATCAACACACTAATGAGTAATAGTATTTATCAACAAATTCTCAACTAATGCAAAGAAATAAGCGAAAATCACCTCAGATTTAAATAAAAACATATCAAAATGTGATTAAATCTCTCGCAACATGCAAGTCTTGAAAATGACACATATAAACTCTAAATTAGACAAAACTTTGCTCAAAATTGTTAAACCAGAAACATGTTCTCAACATCATTCACATCATCACAACACTATGACAATCATTCTCTACTAATCTAACATCAAAATCTCAAACCCTAATGATAACTCTCTCTAACAAATATACTAGACAACATCATATACATATCACTATCAAAATGTTGAGAAACAAGTGTTATATTAAACATTATAGTAAAGACATGACAACACATAGGTCATGGTAATTTTACATCAAAATACTAAGATAAATATGTGCTCAACAAGGTAACTCCAAGAAACAACACCTCAGTTGGTATTCACAATAGCACCTCTATCGTTGATTTCAAGTCCCTGTAATGCACTTGACGATTATCCCTATGTCACATAAATTCCACATCACCACTAGCTACTCCAATTAAGATAAACATGAAGCACACTTATGGAAACAGCTCATATATAAATTCTATCTCTACATCGCACTGAGGTTTGTACATAAGGAACAAGATATATATGTGTGTATGTATGTATGTATATGTATCTGTATATATATTATTAATATCAAATGCTTTATCTTTTCAATCTCATGCTAACAATAGAAAATGGCTAGAACTCTCTCAATCTTAGGCGATCAACTAGGAAAACCATATTTTTACTTCACATGTCCTAGAAATTATTGAGAATAAGATCGGTTCAACCTCTTACTGAAATGAAGGTTGCTATCAATATTAAAATTCTCTACTCCAAATGTGCAAAATCATGAAAACCATGATAGAGAGATAGTCCATATGTAATAGAAATTTGTCAAATTCTCTCCCAAATTAAATCGCAACTCACAATGCATGCACTGCAACATAGTATATGTCCATCATAAACATTGGATCTATCCTCATATTTTATTCTAGCACATCCAATCAAAACTAATACGGACATGCTACATGATACATGCTGGTAGCAAATGCGTTGAGTATTAGCCTTTATATCTATGTTGGCTTATACATCACACCTTATATTGTTATACAAATTTGGCTACAGGTCAATCACACTACATTACTATTCCAATCACACACTTCCAAACAAAACAAATATTGCAATTTGATCTCTAGTCTAATAATGTGAAGTACAACCATAAATAAGGACTAGATACATAAATTTCCCATCATCAATGCATTGAAATTATTTGGGGGAACCAAACCAAACATTAATTTTACATGGGAAAAAAAAGGATTGAATACTAGATATCTAACTAAATCAGCAAATTCTACCACATTTTCAAGGGTGCATTTTTATAGGTTCATGCGTATGGAAAAATAAAAATTGAACACATCGAACACCAATCATAGTGTTGGTCAGATATGCTCCATCATATTTCAATGACTTCAGACTTGGTTTCAATTTCTTCCTTACATACTTGGATCACCATGAGATTATGAATACATGTGTTCTTCAACAAAATAGAAACGCAAAAAGAGACTAGAAATTTGATGGCATCATTGCTCTAGACTCGGATTCATCTATACACTAGAAATGATATTCAATTTCTTAGATAAATTTCCTAAAGTCAGATTGTTGGTTCTAGAACTGCTACTCAATCACACACAAAATGGTAGATCACACAATGTTTTATGGTTTTGTATCCCAATAGTTACCATCGGAAAAAAACCATAGTATTTACACTAACATTTTTCCATTATGAATTACCTTAAAAAAACGATTGTAAAGCCCATGTAATAACATTTTTGCACCTACAGAAGAACTACAAAAGCACTAAAAGAGAAACCTAGCACTAATATGCATAGGAATAGAATGGGAAGGGAACATCACTAGCCTAGTGCTACATTGGGACAGTTCAGAGAATGGGACACTCTTATAAACTTGGTGAAATAAATATTTGATTTCCTAGAACTTGTTACGACTTCTACAACAACTTTCCAGGCACCTCTAGTACCTACAAATACCTTTGCAAACCTCTTCAACCAATATATATTCATGCAATATCATTAATAGTTGGTTGATTGACCATGGTTGACATTAATGCCAACACCATGCTACCACCATTTCCCCTCTCCGTCGTTGATGTCAGCCTAGATCCTCAAATAGAAAACTAACTTCATTCATCACCAACTCATTGGACACACCCTCCGTAGTCTCTCCTAGTGGTTGTTTCACTTTTCCCCTTTGACATCAATGGAAAATGGTGGTTCATATGGATTACAGCATGATACTAATGCACCTAACAAGATTGATACCAATAGGAATGATGATGAAAATTGATCAGCAACCAACACTACAAAATAAGTATAAGGAAATTCATTATCACATGCTTCTATCCAATTCCATGCCTTCCCTTCTAGTGCTTTGATGACCATGCTTCCCCTCAATATGTAGTGGGGTTATAATACTCTTCTCCATGCTCATGTTCAAATATTTTTCCGCTTCCTTCACCTCATTTCCACAGGAAAGAGGCCATAAACTAACCAATAAGTGCATACAACTAATACAATTATAGTAAAGGTCTTCATGAGGGAGATACAAGGAAATATCAATGATATATTTGTTGTTATAATGACATCAATAAGAGGACACATGGCTGAAATGAATACATGCCAAAAATCTTGACCTTCCCTACTATGTATTCTTATTAACAAAGAACATGGAAATGATATACAAGTGCACATGGGACTTATACCAACAATTCTAAGATCCCATACATAACTAGACTTAAAGTACCTTTACAATGTATACTTCACATGATGACTCTTCCTTCTATCCAAGGTTAGAAAAATGATTCTCATGAATATCTATACCCAAGACACATCACTCAACTAGGATACAATAGGTATATAGGGCTACTCAAATGCACACAACAATACTTTACAAGGCGTATTGTTATACAGGTCATACACCATGACTCTCTCTCTCTCCTATGCATGCATAAACACGTGACACATAGCTAGTACAATGATTTTCAATCAATTTTACAATGTGTACTCTTACACTCATATAATATGTATATGCTATCAAAATAGATGAGTAAAGGCAAGATAAAATGATAAAAATCCTTAAAACCCTAATCATCATGCATATCTCCCCTTGAGCTAATTATATTTCCAATATGGTGGTCGATTCAGTGGACCTTGTCATCTTCTGTTGATCTGTCGACTGCTACACCTGTATTATTTATTCGATCTATGTTGTTGTCATGTATTCTCGCTAAGACTAGGCAAGCCTTACATACACTCTTTTAGTCTTATTATGAATAGATACATTAAGTAACAATGGACTGTAGTGGAACACAAAATTGTTCCAGTAAGAATCTAATGGGAAATGGATTTTCCTATTAAATCTCTTATTTCTCCTTGTACTTTTCTTTAGAAAATATACTTTATCTTCATTTCTAATTCTTTTTTCTATTATTTTTAAAATTCTTTGAGGGAATATGACTAGATTTCCTCTACTAGCAATTTTGCCTCGTTCAAGATGTTGTGCTTTATCCCTTCAACCAATAATACATTAGCAACTTTTATATTTTTAATGTCAATATTGGTTGTACCTCTCCCTATCACCTCTGTTGGTGTATTGTTTCAAAGAATAACATCACTGCCCTTAGTTTTCTTCAAATGCATACACTACAAGAACATACTTTATTTGTTTCTCTTCCCTTTTCTTCAATATTTTGTTATGATGTTTTTTTATTGTGCATCTTCTAAATTGTTGCTCATTTGTGTATCTTGGATAGGTTCTACATATTTTTTAAAAGGTATAAAAGAGCTCATTGACTTTCTCCTACAATCTTTTGTGACATGTCCAAATTTATATTATCTATATCACCTTATGTGACTAGATAAGGGGGGAAAGAATCATATAACTTATTCCTCATATTCATTTCATTTCCATATGATCTAAAACATATAGCCTTATGATAAAATAAAATGTGTGTAAAACAATAGCCTTTAAAGATACTTGAATACCTAGGAATCATTTATCTTCTTCTGGAGAGGTTGTTTTCTTGAGGCCTAAATATTTTGCTTCTACAATCGACTATATTGTCTCCAATGTTGTGATAGATAAAATAACCAATGTCATCCATCAAGGGAAAATTTAAATATTGTTTCCGTCTTTATATTATATATTTCTTCCATATTCACTCTTGAGAGAAAATTAATTTCTTTGATAAGTCATTTTCCTTGATTGTTGGTTTTGTTGCTTACTTCATTATTTACCAGGGTTTTCAGAATTTTAATTATTGTCTTTGAGACTATTTTCACATTCCTATGGTATGGATTCTCCCTTAGCCATTTCCTTAAAACCAAGGCCTAATTTAATGGAGGGATACCTTTGAATCGCAAGAATATTTTCCAAGATCATGTTGTTGTCCTGAAATATCGGGTATTTATCCTTTTCTTCTAATTTACTTCTTAATGAGACTACCTCTATTTCTAATTTTTCACAGTCATTCCTTTTTCCTTAAGTTGGTAGCTTAGTAATTATTAAACTTTTCTTTCCTCCTCCACCTTCGTTCTCAACTTGATAATTTCCTCCTTAAGCCCATTTTCTTGTTCTTCAAATATCTGAAGTAGCTCAATTTTATGTTCATTTGAATTTTCTACATCAATCTTCAATGAGTTGATCTCCGATTCAAGTCCTTTACAATGCATTTTCCTTTTGTTAAGTTGTTCAAGCATTGCTTACTGGTTCTTAAGTATTTCAGTATTTGTCAAGGCATAAACAAGTTTTCTTCTAAAATAAAATTTAGTATCTAACTTTTATTCGTTTGAATTTGTAATTCCATCTAATATGATGGAAACTAATTCATGGCCATACTCATCTTTTGATATGCTACAAGATTCTTCTTTAGACACATTGAATGCCTCTTGATTAGGACAAAAATAATAAATATTACTTGTTAGCTCATATGTTGAATGAACTTCTTCTTCATGGATGTTTTGCAGTTTATCCCATACATCCCTTATAGATTCATAGTGCACAAATTTACCAAGTTCTAAATTGGGTATGCTAGAGTAAATTGAATTTATTTCCTTATCATTTTTTAAAACTTTTTGACTTGATGGGGCATTTTTTTTTATAGCCATTACATTCTAAATACCAAAAATCAACTTTGAGACATATTAATATAGACTTCAACCTTTACTTCAATACCTAATAACTTGCATCATTTTGCAAAAGTATACCTTGATTATCAATAGTTCCTGACATGACTTATTCCACCACTAATTTTCCTTTATCTATAGTTGTTAATAATGCCACTCCTTTCCATATATCACTTGCAGAGTCATTGTTGTCCTGAACTGACTTCTTCTTATAAGTTCTCTTCTTTTTGTGCTTCCCTACCATAATCCCTTCTATCTCCCGCTACTTATTAAATTGGTTCATAGAGGATATTGTTTGATACCAATTTTTATAATCACAATCCTTATTACACAAAAACGTCTAGGCGTTAGTAAAAAAACACATTTATAGAGTTAACATGTCCTTGAGAGGTGGTTAAGCACATGTTGTGAAACAAAGAATGATTGTTGGATTGTGAAATGCCCAACAAAATGTACTCTTCAAAATAAACAACTGGAACCAAATGACTTCCTTTATTTCATTACTAGCTTGCATTTGTTTATATTCCATTGTTAATAGTTCTATGATTGGCCGTCCCACACATCCAAATTATAACTCCAATAACAAATTCAACACATATCCACTAGTCAACCTTCTTGTGTCTGTATTGTTATTTCAATCAATATTGAGCAATATTAGTAAAGTTTATTCCTTATCATTCTTAGGAATTCCTTTATATAATATTGCATCATCATTTATCCCACAACGATACCTATATACTCTTTAGACAATGGTCTAGTGATATTTACCTGTTGTCCACATATACATAATTAATGCTCTCACAAGGTGAGTAATGTCTAGTCAAGTGCACACCATTGCATATATAAAAGTACTTATAATAGTCAGAGAGTGAGCATGGTCCATGTTCTCTATCTACTCCTATATATTTGGACACTAGTCAACAATTATCCTTATGTCAATATGAATCACCTTGTTTAATCACTTGCAATTTGTATGTTAAAATTATTCAAAACTATCTTAGTGTACTTAAGAACATTTTATCTAGAGTTTCCTATCTACATGGTCTCGCTTGATGTCCATTTCATGAATGAAATGTGTAGCAATGAAACCCTCCATGTCAAATTAGGAGGAAAACTACATCTTCACCTCTCTAATTGGACATGTTTGGATGGTCAATTAATTTTTTAAACAATAGGTGGTTATCAATTTTTTTTTTAATTAAATGTCCATTGTGTCTTTTCCACGCGATTCCACAAAATCGACGTAGGATACACCTTCTTGTCTAACGTTAAATTTCCTAACATGGATTGTAGAACAAAATATAAACAAAGGATTGAATATTTGTTGAAAATTACCTCACCAAAAAACTTTACATGTGAATTATATTGAATATTTAACCCACAATATAACCTAACATTCAATAAATCATCTCATAATTAACCACTACTATTGTACTAAGAATTTCAATGGTTGAAACAAGAATAATTAAGGGATAGAAAATACACGGGAGGATTAATTAGTTCACTTACGGAATAAAAATTTATTAGAAAATATTGAAATATAATTTAAGAAAAAATAGCATCTATATCAACATAGGAATAGCACTCCAGTTACTTCAATGACCCTTCTACCTTAAAATCAATATGATGAAAGAAAATTGTGAAACTAATAATTTAAATCACACCAAATTCATAAGTTGATGTTATAACTCCATTTTTAATTATATTAATATGAGAAGCTTATGCCGCCATCATCATCATAATAATAATGATAATAATATCCTATTTCCATGAGTGTATATCTTTATTTTCATAAGTCACAAGAGTTCTAAATTAACGAAAAAAATAATGTTTACATTGTGCTTGAGAATTTGAGATTCTCAAGCCATTCAAATTTCGTAGGATACATTCACTTGATCAATAAATAGATTTTAACCATCGCAAATGCAAGAATATTTAACACATAGTCACATACTACATTATGGCAACTTTCAAAATATCAAGTAGATCCATCACTTCTTGTAAATAGAAAAACTTTCTTGATATCATCTAAGGTTAGAAAATATCATTTATGATAAGGTTTGTAACAAACCTATTGTGAATGGGTTGTTTTTCATATTTTGTGGTGACACCTATACTAGAAATGTTCTATAGTATCTTCTCTCATAACCTGTTGATTGATTCTACAACATTTTCTATGAAAATCTATAACAAGTTCACAATAATTCAAATAAAATTATATAAATATGTGATTTGTAAATATATGTCAAATAAATGTTTAAAATAAATGCTTATATAAGTTAATATATAGCTTTATATAATACTTCTCCTAATATAAAAAAAGGGTTGATTATAGTATAAGGAGTTAGAAAATGAAAATAAACAAAACAAATGACTTGTTAAAAGGAATGCCATTTTTGTGGTAAAAAAATCCCCAAATTGAAGAAATTATGTGTTACTTGCAACATAATCAATAAACCAATATGATTTTTAAATATATTATGGAAGATAATTTATGTAAAATTATGTAATTCTTTCTCTAATTAAAATAACATTGTCTCTACTCCTATTTTACATAATAATACAAATTTATTCTTATAGAAATCCAATGATATTAGTTTTCTAATGGATAAATAGGATGTCATAAAAGAGGGAATTAAAGGTTTAATCCAATACACTAAGCCCCCTTTTCCTTCAAGAAACCAATGTATTTCCCACAATGGTTGAGTGTAATTTCAAATTTACCAAAACTAAGAGGTTCACAAGTAACAGGTCCATACCTCTTTTGTTCCATGGATAATATAATTATTCCTCTCTTAAAATAGAATGATTATACCTATCCGTTCAATGTTACAATATTCTCACATGATAATATGGGCAGGTTTTGGGTCTTTTAGAAATAAGAAGGAAAATTTTTTACCTTAAATATTTCCACTTTCTTAGGGATTAGTCGACATACACAAAGGTCTTCATCATGTTCCACAAAGCAAGGAACATAGAGAGCATTGCAACATGCAATATAATTTATCATAAAGGAAGAGAAAGAAGAAATCCATACATCCTTTAAATAAGGATTTGGATCTAATTATCTTGTCTTTTGAGTGGTAGGTAGTACATGTAGAGTTCATAAATAAGGTTTCCATCATCCTCTAAGGCATGCCAATGACAAAACCCATGAGCAAATTATCCATAGTGAATAATAGGAGTTGTCTTTGTAGATGTTAACCCTATAAAATGGAGGGAGGTCAACCTCACTTTTAAAAATAGGTGGTATGCTAATGAGGGGAGATCAAAATCTATCATCGAGTGTAACAGCCCAAAATACGAATGTCTAATTAACTTATTAACATTAAATTTAAATGCTTACTTGAACTTACTTGTGGTAGAAATAGGCTTACCGCAACAGGGTTTTTGGACGACTCTCCTCCCAACCGTAGGCTCAATTGCGCAGGATTCGGCTACAACTGGCCACCCCCGAGCGCTCAATCAACGACTACTGCCAGTATTGCTAAGTCTTGGTATCCCATTCTCCCAAGAGAATGCAAGATCGAACCTTTGAATGATGGATCCCCTCCATCCTCCTCATCATTCCTTAAATAGAAAAAACATTGGAAGGGAAACCACATGCACACCCTCCATGTGTCTGCATGCCACATGCCCACCCTCCAAGTGTCGGCATGCTAATTTTTTGATAATTTTCCTTCTTTTATTATGGTTATTAATATTTTTTTTTTTATTTTTATTAATATTTT